>PVJC01000277.1:75912-139230 GCA_004026665.1 Murina feae | reverse complement strand
CCTCTTTCCCACTCACGGGTCCTGGGTCCTGCGCTGTCCCGCCCTGCAGCCACTCTGTGTACTCGGGAGGTCCCTCAGCCCGGCCTGTGCCCTCTCGCATTCTGGGACCCCTCAGGGGATGCCCACCTGCTGGCGTGCCTGACCAGCCTGGGTGAGGGGCTTTAAGGCTGCCCACAGCTCCCATTGACCCAATGTCCCAGCAAGGCTGGCTGGACACAGGTTTCTGGAGCTTTTTCTCCTATAATTGATACTGTTCCTTGAAGGCCTGGGGTTATCTTCTATAATTGATACACTGTTTCTTTAAGGCGGCCTTCTAACTAACTGAAGCCTCCTCTGCTTCACTTTGCAGCGTCTATAATGAAACAATTGTTACTTTTACTGGTTAGGCCGGAGCTGCTCTTTCCTTCAGCTCCGGAAGATTCTATGATTGTTACATTGTTTCAAAGCTGTGTTTTGCTAGAGGCAGTTTAATCGGAGCTGAGCTGAAGGGCGCAGCTTCACTTTTGCTCCTGCCACAATGGAAAGGGCTGTTTACTCAGGTCCGTGAGTGGCGGCCGCCATGTTGGCTGGGCTAATTTGCATACAGCCGCTCTGATTGGCTGGTGGGCGTGGCTTACCCTGTCTCGGAGAAACGGTTAATTTTAATATTTCGCTTTTATTAGTTTAGATATGTATTTGAATGCAATATTCATGTTAATACTAATGAACAGCAAGAAAAAATGATATTAAAGGAAAGCAGTTGCATTATTTCACAATGAATATCCTGAGAGCAAATTCTGTTAAAGTATTCCATTCACATTCATCATCAAATCGCCTATGTTTGGATTGCAAGCCTGAAAACTAATAGACATGAAGAATGACTTCCCTCCATGGAAAATCTCTAGTTAAAATTATTTTTTGGATGAATACATTGTATTGTGTATCTTGTAGGAAATACCTTATAATGTCTTCATCTTGAGATTGCTCAAGGAACTTTATTGTTCTCTCAATCAAGCAGTATTTACAGAGTATCTCAGTTGCATGCTAAACACTGGGCTGGAGATTCAGTGGTGCGTTCATTTAGAGAAGGGCCTTGCTATCGCTGAGCTTATTTTTTCCTCGACAAAATAGGACGTTGCTTATATAGTCATATGATTTTATATGAAATTGCAACTACGTATGCAACAAAGGAGCACGGAACTAACATGGGATGGTACCTAGTTAGGACAATGAGCAAAGGCATCTCTGAGGAAGTGACAGTTGAGCTAAGATCAGAAGGAGGAATAAGTTTAACTAAGTGAGGAAGGACGGGAAGAACATTCCTGGTGGAAGGAACTTCACGTGTGTAGAACCACTGGCTGGAGGCAGCACGGCAAACAAAAAGGGTTGAAAACAAGGCCAATATGGTTATAGTGGAGAGAAGGCGTTGTAGTAAGGGGCAATATGAACTAGAAACATGGAGAGGAATAAGGTGATGATCCCTTTGTATATGAGGCTAGAAACTTTGTTTTACCCTAAGAGCAATGTAGAAAATCACTGAATTATCACAAACAGGAAAGTAACATAGAATTTGTTTCAAAAAGTAACACCAACTGCATTGTGGAAAGAAAGGATCCCATGTGATCAGGGAACAATAATCAGAGTAGAAATAGGTGAAAAGTGATCTGGTAGAAGAATAAGTTATGGTTAGAGAAGCAGGCATGAGAATTAATAATTGTGGTGTTGGGACAGTTATGTGTGGTAAAAGATGTCTTTTTTCATACACATTTATTTTCCTTTTTAAAATGCAAGGACTTAAGAGACAACCAAATGAACTCCAAAAAGAAACAATGAATTAGCACCAAATAGGATCCAAATCATTGATTTTTAGTCTCTTTTTCTTACCCAGTTATGAGTGGATCATCAATATAATATTAAATATTGAGTGGCTACAATATTAAAAGCACTAAAGGCAAATACAGTGGACCTTGAACAACATGGAGTCAGGGACGCTGACTCTCACCATTAAGTCAAATATCACATATAACTTTAGACTTTCCAAAAACTTAACTACTAATAGCCTTCTGTTGACCAGAAGCTTTACCATAAAATAGTCAATTAACACATATTTTGTGTGTTATATATATTATATACTTTATTCTTACCATAAAGTAAGCTAGAAGAAATGTTATTAAGAAAATCATAAGAAAGAGCAAATACATGTATAGTATTTCTCTGTATTTATTGATACCATAAGTTTGTATCATCTGTTCACAAGATAAATTATCTGCCAGTATCTGTTTCAATATTGTCATTATAATCCACAACACCATACATGTTAAATATATAAGTAACATAGACATCAAAAATAAAAGATATTGTGAAAAAAGAAATTCATGTTTATTTACAGGTATGATGATCCACGCATTGATAACCAAGAAGCAGCAATATGATTGCTTTTTGGTAGTCTAGTGTAATGATATGATTACTGCAGTAGCAGTAAGAAAATCTCCAAACATTTTTCCAGTATGTTTATTGAAAAACTTCCGTGTATAAGTGGACCTCTGCAGTTCAAACCCATGTTGTTCCAGGATCAGCTGTATAATGAAAACTAACCCTCCAGTTAATTATTCAGTTATGTTCATGGGATTGTTATTAGTTGGAGACTATGCGTACAATACTTATATGCCTTTTAGGCTTATTTCAAGAAGAGGACATGGAAGTGGAGGAAGATAGATTTGCCTTAATAAAGTGAGAATATCACATTTTTGGATGAAATAAAATTTTGTTGTACAATTACTTTTCACATATTAAGCTATATTTCCTCCTTCAAAGAAATTGGAAACATATTATTGTAAACATTCCCTTGAAACACATTGAAATTACTTTTAAAAAATAAAACCACACATTTAACATAATGGACAGAATTATAAATGTAAACAAAATTCATTAATGTGTTTATATTTTCCATGTAAATAATACCTTTTATGTAATCATTTTCATGACTTATAAATTTTAACAAGTACAGTGCTCTTAAAAAGCCCTAGCTAGCCTGGCCAGCATGGCTCAGTGGTTGAGCATCGACCTATGAACCAGAAGGTCACAGTTCAATCCCAGTTCAGGGCACATGCCCAGATTGCAGGCTTGATCCCCAGTATGAGGTGTACAGGAGGCAGCTGGTCAATGATTCCCTCTCATCATTGATGCTCCTCTCTCTCTCTCTTCCTCTCCCCTCTCTCCACCTTTCCCTTCCTCTCTGAAATCAATAAAAATATATTAAAAAAACAAACCCTACCTGTACATTGCCGCCACTTGCACATAGTTAAACGATCTCGAGCTAGTAACTGCATTGTGCAGCTGCAGAGTAAACTGTCCTGTTCACGGTGCAATGATGCCGCGAAAGCCACCTGAAGCAGAATGAAGACAAGGAGGGAAACGCTTGGGTAGGTGCTCACATATTTCCAGTCATCACCAGAAGACCAGAAGTCAGCTCCCTGCCCTTCGTTTTTCCCTGTAAATGTTCTCTTGCTCAAACTCTGATACCCTAGCATGGCTCCCTTGAAATTGAGGCTGTAAATGTCACTTTAATACTTAACCACAGACGAGAAACACCCACAATGAGAAGGGAACAAAGTAGGAGTGTTTGTGCCCGACAGCTGAGGGTCGAACCAGGCTCATCTCCTGGAATTTTACCCAACCCCGTCGTTAAGGTGAGCACTGAGCGCTGAGTAGGAAGAGCTGACTCCAGTGCCATCCGGGCTCCAAGGGCAGAGTCCATTATACGTGGTGTCAGACGATTTTGACAAATGCACCAACACAATCAAACCTTTCATCAATTTAAAAGGAACCTTGTCACAGTCATCTGTCAGACGGTTCAGATACAACAAAGGAAAACAAGTCGTCATGCACTCTGGGGTAACCGAGTAAATAAGAAAAATATGACTGGAATTTTATTTATTTATTTAGTTAGTTCTTTCTTATTGTGTCAGAGGAGATTTAAAAGTTCCCTCTAATAAGACCCAAGGAAATTTATTAGGAGCTTTCTTCTGCAAGTCGGACTCAAATTAAGCAGTTGCTCTGGAGGTGTCATAAATCCAGGTGGTGGCAGGTGAGAGTAGGAAGTGAATTTGCAGATCTTTGACCCCTGCCTTTGTGCAATCTAAATGAGAGAATGCCTTTAAGGCCCAAGCTAGATGTTTGAATTCATTGAGTCAGCATGGAGCTGATACTTGGTGACATATTAATTCAGATTCAGGTACAGTTATATTTGCTAACTATATATTGTAAGCCAGATCTAGTTTGTAATTAATAAATGCTTATTGTTAATAAATTTTGTATGTATATGTTTTATTAGCCTTTATTGTGTTAGTATTACATACCATGTACTCTGCTAAGTTTTTATATTACCTTATTTAGTGCTCAGAACAACCCTATGAAGTAGGAAAAATAATTACCGAGGGATAATTGAGTAAACTGAGGCTCTAAGGGTTAAGGATCTGGTCCAAGGGTACATAGCTACCAGGATTCAAAACCCGGCTCTGACTTCAAAGCCCTTATTCATAACCATTATAGCATTAATTTAATGAGAACAAGGGTAGCTTAAGTCACGGGTTCTCATATCCATGGCTGCTCATGAGAATTCCTTGAAGAGCTTTAAAAAGTACTGATGCCTGAATTTCACTCCCCAGGAGTCTGATTTAACTAGTATGGGGTTGGCTTAGACACTGAAGTTTTTAAAAGCTTGCTTAGGTTATTCTAATATGAACAAGGTTTGAGAACCCCTTGAGTCAATGCTGCCCACACTAATCAGCAAACATAATTTTATCCTTCATTGAAGCTTCCTTGCTCTGACTTTCATAGATTCTGGAAATTTCATAGGAGTGACAATTTGATTTTAATTAATCATAAGATTTAATAGTAAATTTTATTAAGACAATTTTAGAATGAATTGGGCATTCTGATTACCAAATGGAATATTGAGATTTAGATGTGAAAAAAGATGTGCGAAATAAAGCCCTGGTCTCCAAGAGTGCTTTAGGAATGTACCTGGTAGGATCTCACTTTACTTCCTCACATAATTTTCATAATCCAAGCATCTCTTCAACATTTTGCTTGTTAATAATATTTGCACTTAATTGATGATGAAACAAGACACCATTCCTATTTTGACATGTTTTTAAACATATACATATATATATATTCATATTTTTCTTACTAACTATAGTCTAGGTAATATAAATCTAGTGAATCTTAAAAAAATTATCAGCATTTGGAGGACATCCGCAAAATTATTGTCCTACTGATTCATCATCCATTCATTCTTATTGTTTTCACTTCTTTGGATAAAAAAAGATTCTGCTAAATGTCCTTGATATTTGAAAAGTGATTTATTTGCAATGCTGATAGCTGATAAAACTTTTTCATGTCTATCCTATAATCTGAGAAAAATAAAAATGAAATCACTGAGCACACCAGTTAATTTTGGTTACTATGTTGGTGGTAGTACATTCAGAAAAAGGGGGGATGGGAAAGAGAATGATCAGCTCTCTCTGGATGTGCCACTTAAAGTCCTGGGGCCTGGGAGAAGTTGAATTCCAAGCAGATTGTCTCTGTGAATGAAATTTTGAGGAATTTAGGGTTCAAGAGCAGGTCTCTGGCAAGTTCAGACGGCATCTTGGGTTTCAGGATGCCCAGTGATCTTCTAATTCTCAATACAGCTGACTTTTTGTAGTCCTTATTTTATTTGATCTCTCTGTTACTTGGATCTGTTGACCTCTTCTTTATTCTTAAGACGTTCTTCCTCCTTGGTTGTCCTGTCCTTCTTTCCTGGGTCACCGTCTAGTTTTGGGGAGATTCTTCTTCCCAGCTTCTTTTCCTCTGTCAGCCTCTTGTTGAATATTTTGGTGTTTTGCTGTCTTCTCACTTCAAAAACTGTTCTTCTCTACCTAATTTCAACTTTTCTGATGATTACTAAAGCTGTCTCTCTAGCTCTTGTACATATGTTTCTTCTAGTCCTAGATCCATATCTCATTATTCCCTGGCCCTGAACAATTCCAAATTTGAATCTTAAGAGCTATGAAACTCAATGTCCTATAAAGGCTATTCCTGGACTCGTTTCTTTTTTAATGTTTCTTTTTCTATGAATGGCACCATTATCCATCGAGTCACTCAAATTAAAAACAAAAAACTAAACATGTAGTCATTCTTCTCCCCAACCTGGAAACAGTTCCCAAGGTGCATAGATTCCAATTGCTTGGTATTTATGATATCCAACATCTCTTCTTTTTCACAACTGCCATTGTTTATTTGCTTATTTAATCAAAAGTATTTATTGAATACCATCCATTTGCCAAGCACTGCAGAGAGGTTTAGGACTGGTATGTCTCTGCATAGAATTTGCATTCTAATGGGGTGAGACAATACATGAATGAATGAATGAATGAATGAATGAATTATTAAAGAAGATAACATAAAAATATGCCATAAAAAGGTTTAAATGCCATGAAAAGGAGGTTGTATATAAAGACTAGGAGGTTACTATTGCCTGGATGACCTTGTGTTGGAATATCAATATCAAGAAAGAGTCAAGAATATATTATTCAGGAAGAACAGTACTTCAGACAGATGTCAGAGAGCTTGTAGAGAGCTTGTACGAAAGCCCAAAGGTGGAAATAAACTTAATGTATTTGAGGAACACAAAGGTCAGACAGAATAGTAAGTAAAGAGAGATGGAGATAGTAAGAAAATGAAGTTAAAAGAAAAAAAGAGCCAAATTGGCAAAGATTTTGTATTTTTTTCCTAATTTCTTTTTTAAGAAAGGTTAATTTTGCTGTTATATATAAAGTGGATTTGGGGGAGTATGAGAAAAGCAAGCAGATGAACAAAGAGACCATTGTGAAGGTCCAGGGAGGAGATGGAAATGCCTTGGAGTGGATCATGTGGCAGAGGAAGTTCGTTGTCATGGATACAGTATGTTTTAGAGATAATTCTGACAGAAATTACTGATAAATTTAACATGGCAGTGAGATTAAGCTAAATAGAAATTAGGGATAATTCTCAGATTGTGGCTTTGGTATTTAGAGAGAGAGGATAGAGTCACTTAAGTAAGGAGGATTGTACTAGTAGAAGAAGTAACTCTGGGTGGAGATAAATCGAGAGTTCTCCTCAGTCTTGTTATGTTTTAGACTCTCTTTGACATCTAAAATGAGATACAAGTTGGCAGTTAGATATATGACAGAATTTCAAAGCAGAGTTTAGGATAAAATACATAAAAAGGGCAACATTGAAAATTATGAATTGCATTTAAATACATTGTGTTGATATACTACCTAATCTGTGCTAAACATTATTCTAAATATTTTACATGTAAGTACTTCATAGAACTTGTGTTAACTCATTTATAGCTCACTAGAGGCCCGGTGCACAAAAATTTGTGCACTCGGCAGGAGGGGAGGGGATGTCCCTCAGCCTGGTCTGCATCCTCTCCAATCAGGGAACTCTCAGGGCTGCTGGCTCCTAACCGCTCACCTGCCTGCTGGCCTGATCCCTCTAACTGCTCTCCCCTGCCGGCCTGATCCTCCTAACAGCTCTCTGCCTGCCTGATAACCTATAACTGCCTCTGCCTCAGCCCTGCCACCATGGCTTTGTGAAGTTCAGTCTAATTAGCATATTACCTTTTTATTAGTATAGATGCCACCTTGTCTTAAAAATGCAGGTTTTTAGCAGGTTTTTCTATTGTGGAAGGGGAGCCTGCAGTAGCATCCTGGGTTCTGACGAGGGCTTATGCACTGGTGCTTTATCTTAGCAGATGAGATTCTTAGAAGAAGACTCTTGGATGTACCTTGAACATTTCTATTGATTTTGCCAAATCCTCCTCCAAAAATGTTGAACCACTTTAAACACCCACCAGCAACCATGCATGTGCCCTCTGTCCTACTTTGATGCCAATATCATTGATTTCTCCCTAGAAGCTTTCCTCCCCTCTGCCGGGATTGCTTAGCACTTGAACCAAATTCACTGTTCAGCCTGGGACTTGATTTCCCAAGATAGAATTATGGAGGAGGAAAAATAGTCTTCCTCTACCCTTCTGAGTTCTTAGTGGAGGCCCCTGTAATGAAAGACAGATTACCAAGAGAAAAACAAAAGTTCATTAACATGTGTACCTCGTGTATATGTGGGAGATCAGGGAAAAATGAATAACTCCCCAAGGTGGCTTAGAATCCAGATTTAAATACCTTCTTTCTAGGGAAAGGGGACAGGATATCTAGGCCTCTTAGAGGAGAGTACATGAGTTTTAGGAAAGATGAGTGGGGGTAGGGGAGATAGTTTGTAACAAAGTTTGGGTGTGATGTCAACTTGTAGTCTCCTGTGATAGAAGTCAGTCTTCATTGGCTGATGACACTTTTCCCATCAAGGGAACCTTTTGTGGGGGTCTGATTATAGGCAGATTAGGAGATTTTAGTGAAAGCCTCTCCTTGCATTTGCTGTTTTTCAAGCATCTGCAGCTCAAGATCATCAATATAACAACACAGCATATGTTGGGGTGGCATGTTCTCTGACCTTCAGAATAAACCCAACAAAAGCTTGTTTTCTCTCTTAGATTATTTGCCACAGTAGTGTTTTTCCCTGGTGACAGAATTCTGACCAGACCTTCCTGGGAGTGGTCATAACGTACGCTGTGCTTGTAGAAAGGTATAGGCCATGTCACTAAATAAATCAGGGTCAGTTTTCTCATCTTGTGGAAAGAGAGATAAAGTTATGATAGTTTATCTCCCTTTCCATAGGTTTCCTGCAGATTTGTGTCTCTGCTGTAGCCCAAGTGGCCCCAGCTTCTCTGTAGCTCTGGGGCTTGGAGCTGCTGGGTGCCAGGCCCACTTGAAGTTTTGTGTCTCTGCTCCTCCAACCCCAGTGCCCCTAGCACCTCCACAGCCACAGGGCTTGGAGCCACTGGGGTGCCGGGCGCCCTGCAGACTGGGGCTGCTGGGGTCCGAAGAGCAGAGACCCAGCCTGCAGGGGGCCTGGTACCCCAGCAGCAGCAGCAACCAAGCAGGCCCAGAGACCCTCTTCCAGTGGGCTGGGCAGAACTCCTGCATCGTCACCATGGCAACAATGCAAGCCTCTTGTCCTAGCTGCTGCCATCTTTGTCTCAGGGTAATGGTTAATTTGCATATTACTCTTTTATTAGATTAGATGACAGCCCCCATTTAATAGCTGAAAAAAAACAGTGACACAAAGAAGTTAAGTACTTTCCCAAGATTACACTACCAGTTACTTGTCTAGTCCAGTGTTTAAGGAATTCGGTTTAATAGTTTTTTATTTTAGTTATGATTATGATTCACACATAGGGTATGTATATAGTAAGAAAAGTGGTCACACAACTCAACATTCTGAGGTTCTGAGATGGGGAGAAACCAAGAAAAGGGTTTATAAAGGAATTACCAGCAAGACAGAGGAAATACAGAAAAACAGAAGACTGTGATATAATAGAAGCTGGAAGAAGAAAGTATCTTAAGAAGGCAGAATAATCGGTGTGTTGAATACTAGTGAGAAGTTAAGAAATGGACCAACAGAAAAGTTACATTTGGATTTGGCAACATCAAAGTCATGGGCAAGCTTGACCAGGGCAGCCTGTGTAGATGAGTAAAAGCTGAACCACTTAGTGGGCCTTCTTCAGGCTCATTACCCGACCAGCTTTCCAAAAGGAAATGCCTGTCTCTCCTTTGTGCCCGAACTATATCTAAATAGTTATCTTTTCTAAAAATTTTCCCCACTGGTTTTCTGGTTCATTCATCCTCCCTCCCTCAGTTCCTCTATTATCTATCTATCTATCTATCTATCTATCTATCTATCTATCTATCTATCTCTGCCTCTATTTTTATCTCTATCTCTATCTCTCTATCACCTATCTATCTCTATCTCTCTTTATATATCTCTGTCTCTATTTCTATACCTATATCTCTGTCTCTTCAATTATCTTTTTCTCATTTCCCTCACACCTTTCTTAACTATAAACTTTTGAGGACAGTAGATTTCTCTCATTCACTTTTGAACACCAGTGCTTAGCACAATTCCAGGTGTTTAAGTGATAACTGATAAACAGTTAATAACTGAACAAACTCTGCATTCATTACTAATATTAAAATGATTTTATTGGACTTATAAAGCTTGTTCCTGGGTAGTCTTAGTGTTCATACTGGGAGCTATAGGAAGCAGGATTTTATCTTAGACGCTGCATTCAAAGTTGTTGTGACATAAACCATGCCGTGAAAGAAGGAATGCTTGGAATATGAAGATCTTTTACGGTGTAGATCCCAAGGAGTGTCTTGGAGGGAAGTCTCAGGGTAACATGAGTCACATATATTCAAAGACATAAATAAGACCGGTACTTTACTTACTCACTCAGTGTTGCTCTTGAGACAGGAAATAGCCATTTATTCTTGCCTGAGCTATAAAGTCCCGGCTATCAAATGGGTCACATATGCCACTGACTGCTAATTCTGCACGTAACAAAATAATCTGTGCTCATTGGATGGTGTTGCTGAAAGTTATTTTGGCTCTGGAATTTTCCTACATATTTCTCTCTGCAACCAAATGACTTGTGGGACCACAATATAAGAGACTATTGAAAAACACACATGAAAGTGTTCCCTGGAAATATGCCTCTGTGTATCTGTCATCAGAAAATTGGCAGTAGTATGATGATCTGCATATGTTACTTAATCACAGGATCCAGGATAAGTTATAGTTGCAATTTATTCTTAAGGTTTAAAAACCATCTGCTTTACTTTTTATCTGTTATCGTATTTACACTATCTCAAACACTGTGGTGTCTCTTGATAAATGAGAACTTTATATTTTGTGCCACAAATATGCCCCTGAAATTTTTGTAAGTAGATTTGCTATTTAGTGTTTAAATCAATATTAAATGCACTCATTTTAAGTGTAGGACTTCATGAGTTTTGACAAATATATGCACCTACCTAGCCAACACAACAATCAAAACATAAAACATTTCTGTCATCCTGAAAGCTGTTTAAAAATACAATCACAGCCCTGACTGGTTTGGCTCAGTGGATAGACCATCAGCCTGCGGACTGAAGGGTCCCAGGTTCGATTCCAGCCAACAGCACGTACCTTGGTTGTGGGCACATCCCCAGTGGGGGGTGTGCAGGAGGCAGCTGATCGATGTTTCTCTCTCATCGATGTTTCTAACTCTATCTCTCTCCCTTCCTCTCTGTACAAAACCAATAAAATATTTTAAAAAATACAATCACAGGCTAGGAAGTTCACAATTTAAAGTCACCCTACTTAAGAAAGCAAGGAGGTAGCGTCAAACCAGGAGCATGGCAGGAAATTTTGAGCCAGTTGTGGGTTCCAATTAACCATTTAATAGTTGTGGAGGCTTGATTGAGTCATTTAGATCATGTGAGCCTGTTGGTGACTGATACATATTAAACCCTTAATAAATGCTAGTTATTGTTGCTCACTTATAAAATGTCAAAAATCATTATTGCCATTCACAATTATATAACTAAATTAAGTAGAGTTCACCTGCAATTTTAAGGGGTTAGCATTCAAACAAAGCATGAACAGTATTTTGGTTTTGATATTACTCCTGTCTTTTTTAGCTCTACGTGACCATGAACACATATTATCTTGTGCTATTTTCAATCTTGCTGCTATCTGTTGTGTACTGATATATTTTTACTATAAACATTCAAAGTATCAAGATAAATACATACAATTTGGGTTCTGTCTACAAGGTGGAAAATAAAAGATAGTGCAAACAATTTAAAAGCATTTTTAGTTGTAAGGTATAAATATGGCATAATATTCATTTTACTAATAAAGTGGAAGTTTTAGAATCAAATTGATGCTAAACATGTTGACTCTTGAATATAGTAAAGCTCCTTAAAATATTTTTGGTAACCTTTGTCACGGTGCATAAATTAACGCTATGTTGATATCACTTAGATTTGATTGTCGAATGAGCAGGTTGAGTTTGGTTTTAGCTTGAATTTGTTTTTATTAAGTAAATTTTTATACAAAGCGTATGCTTAAAATGTGTTTCCTCAGTGTATTTAACGTTTTAAAAAATATTTTCACTGACAAGAAACTTTTATTTAAATAATTGCACTAAAGTTAGAATCAGTGGCACAGATGCTTAAATAATATCAATTATTGAAATATCCTTTCACCAATATATAAATTCAGGACATGTCAAACTTGGTTTCAGTTGTCTCCTTTCTTGGAAAATACAGAGATCTTGTTATTCCAGGTTTCAAAACAGAGAGTCTTGTTCTTCTTACATTTTGATGAGGACCCATCTGGGCTCCACTGTCAAATCTATTATTTTATTAGCCATGGGCCCTTGGACAAGTTACACTGCTTTGCAGGGCCTCAGTTTCTCTTCCTATAAAATGGATGCAGAAATGGTACCTCATATTTAGGGTTGTTAAGAGAATTAAATGAGTTAATACCCAAAATACATTTGGGTATTATAAGCATTGGGTATTATCAGCTCATAATGCTTATAAGTGCTTTCCCATTATAAACTGAAATTAATTTGCTCTCAGTATGAGCATTCTGCATGAAGCTAGTGGTCATCTGATCTGATGATTCCCCGCTCTGTACTGAAAGTGTATATCACAAAGTTCTTACCCCATGTCCTTTCCAGCTCTGGAGTTCTATGATTCTGTCCTTCTAGACTCTATCTTCATAAGCACAATTGCCTTCCATCATTCAAGACATAGACCTTGGTTATTGGTAACTGCTGCCCTGCACAAGAGTTTTCAAAAACAACTGAGCCTGACATTGATTTGTTACCTAAAAAAATTGAACCTTGCTGGTTCTTGCACAGGAATCTTAGCAAAGCAACCAAGTTTAAGATAGCCAGCTGGCCTGTTTCGCCGATTCCTGCTTCGACAGCACAGGGCAAGCCAGGGACACAATCGGTGGAGCATCTGCATGTCTCAACAGAGGACCATGGCACACTCAGAGGGTGAACGGGGTGGGCACTACAATTACCTGTGTGCTTTACTGGATAAAGTGTCCTTGGGATACATTTCATGACCACAAACCAGAAAAAAAAATTGTAAGCAGTGCAAGTAAAAACTAGAAATGAGGTTATCAGAGAACTGTTAAAGGGTCCCCCAGTTTGAAAATGAAAAAGAGGAGTCATCTTGCCCTAATAATCGATGACACCTCTGAGAAATGGAAAGGAGGCATATTTCCAGGGAACACTTCGTGCCAGGCTCACTTTGGGCAGAAGGCGATCTGCTGTGAGCCTTGACAGCAACACTGAGTCCTCGCTTCTCTTATTGCTGCGTGTGAACTCTGTTTTACTCTAGCTGTAAAGCAAAAGGGCAGGATGTATCAGGTTATAGCTTCACACTATTCTGTGGAAGATGAATGCATCCATGTTCATTGCATGTTTGAATTCCGGTGAAAAGGACAGTGCAGTGAGAGCTGACATCTGACAGGTGCTCCGTGCCAGATACTGTTTCAAGAACCTCATAGGTAGAGCGATCCACTCTTCCTGGCTTGTCCTGACCTTTCCCACTTTTAGCATGAAAGTCCCACATCCTAGTGATGTTTCTGTTCTAGGCAAACGAGGACTCTGCTTAGAAGCACCGTACTCCACATTTGTTGATCGGTTTTTGGAAATGGCTACTTTAAGCGAAAGGACACGTACAATGAAACCAATGTTGTCATAGCCAGTCATTTTCAACCGGTGTGCCATGGAACGCTGGTGTGTGCAAGAATTTTGAAAACATGCAATACCTGACTATTTAGTCAGGGGCACTGACCTCATTTCTCTTAGATTGTCAACTAAAAAAATAACAACAGCCAACATAACGATAGCCATCTTCTAATATTAAACATTGAAATAAATATGAGCTGTATGTACATTTAAGACACATTTATAAAAACAAGGAAGATCATGAGTTTCCAACCCACTTATTACATACTAGAGGCCCAGTGCATGAAATTCGTGCACTCTGGCGGGGAGGGGGGGCGTGCCTCAGCCCATCCTGCACCCTCTTGCAGTCCGGGAGCCCTCAGGGGATGTCCCACTTGGGTCTAAGCTGGCAGTCAGATATCCAAAGTGTTCCTGTGGAGGTGAGAAAGGCTCCCACCACTGCTGCACTCGCCAGCCATGAGCCTGGCTTTTGGCTGAGCAGCACCTTCCCTGTGGGAGGACGCTGACCATCAGGGGACAGCTCCTGTGTTGAGTGTCTGTCCCCTGGTGGTCAGTGTGTGTCATAGTAACTGGTCCTTCCTCTGCATATTAGCCTTTTATTATACAGGATAGTTCAGGGTTGTGTGTGGCTGGAGCCTCTCCCAGCAGCTCGGGGCACAAGATGAGAACTAGCGCTAGACAGGATGGCACTCAATTGACGGGTGCATCTCACACCCACATTCACAGAGGCTGGGACAATTTAGACACCTGACTTCCCCTCACATGCACATCTTTGGGATGTGGGAGGCAGTCAGAGTCTCTAGAGAAAACTTGCACAGACATGCAGAGAATGCAAACTCCACACAGACCGTGGCCCCTGGAGGAAATCAATTTCCCACCATCAGTGTTATAAGAAAACAACATTGAACAAAACAACTTTATTAGAGAACCTACAGCATTATTTCAGTCAATGATCAATCTTTCCATTCCCAATAAGTAACTATTATTCTATTTTGCAGCAAAAGGAGCTAGGACACAGAAAGGTCAAAATACTTGCTGAAGGTTAGAAACGACTGACGTAATTTTAAAGTGGCTCAATGGGAACTCAGAATTAGGTGGAACAGCCTGCTTTCTCAATTTTTACCAGGATTTTACTAGGGGAATAAACACGTAAGGTGATGAGCCAGACTTTCTTCAACAAAACATGACCTAGAACTTGGATATTTCAAGCCCTATAGATTCAGAGAGGAGGAAAATTACTCCTGTATCATTTCTTGGTGACACCAAACCATATTAGAATCTGCAGTCTCAGAAATGCCTGTCAGTGGGCACAAAGGAATGACTTTCTGAGCAACTGCAAGGAAAGTAATTAATTGCATAATTCTACCACAGTATATACCTATAATGTGCAGTTAGTGTAGCACCTGGAATCGTAACTACTATGAAATACCAGTGGTGTCTAGTTTGGGGTAGACCACTTCAGCAAAATGTATTTTGTTTGTGTGAATGTTCTTTCTCCCCACCCTCCCCCCTTTGAAAAAAAAAAAAAGCTTGAATATCTCTCAGGAAATAATGATGATGTATCCAAAAATGTAAATTATATTTCAAATGGAAGCTATTTCTTGGTTACCAGTGTTATAGAAATGCCCTTTGATAGCCCAGCTAGTGTTGCTCATGTTGACCTATGAACCAGAAGGTCAAGGCACATGCCGGGTTTGGGGCCTGATGCCAGGTAGGGGGTGTGCAGGAAGCAGCCGATCAATGAGTCTCACTCATTGGTGTTTCTATATCTCCCTTTCCTCTCCTTTCCTCTCTGAAATAAATAAAAACACACTTAAAAAGAAAGATGTCAATTTAAAAAAAGAAATGCCCTTTGATAGAGTTTCATTTCTTCCATCACTCACTGGCTGCAGAAACTGCCAAATATTCTCGTTAGAGTAGAAAAAAAAATCAGACTTTCAGATTTAGAAAAAAAAAAAAAAAACAGGAAAGGAGGGTGGTCAGCATGGTGTTGCCAGCTTTTAGTTTTATTAACTGACTAGTGGCCCAGTGCACAAAATCCGTGCACATTAAAAGGGGGTTAATTAGAGGAAATATTTTAATATTGCTATTTGCCCTATCTCTATAATAGAAGTGTCAGAGATTAAATAAAATTAGTAAATATGAAAATCTTCCTCCTGTCAGAGTCTGGGGTGCACTATGGAACCCAGAGTCAAGTCTTCAACCACCCATGTGCACCTCAAAATCACTCGAGACCCAAACCTGGACGGCCCCCTTCATTGGGCTAGATCCAGACCCGACCAGTCCCACCCTGTCAAGCCCTGCCATGTGGGGGGGTGCAGCCTCAGGTCCCCTGGGTGCCAGGGCGGGGGGCATGGCCTGAGGTCCCCCAGCCTGACACCAAGGAAGAGGATGCAGCCTGAGTTCCTCTGGCCTGGTACCAGGGTGGGGCGAGCAGCCTGAGGTCTCCTGTCAAGCCCTGCAGGTAGAAGGCACAACCTGAGGTCCCCTGTAAAGCCCCATGCAGGAGGTGGGTGGGTGCGCAGCCTCAGGTCCCTGCTGATTGCTCCTTAAGGCGCATTATGGGAACCTAGCCTCAGCTGTGGGTGCAAATTGACCGGAGTGACGGTCATTTTGCATATTCCCTCTTTATTATATAGGATGATACCAAACAAATGCCTACTATTATTTACTAGCACCAAGATCTAGTAGCATAAATTATAATCACTAGCATTTTTACCAAAGTTCATTTTAATACCAAAAGTCCGTCATCTTAGTATAAGACAAGAAAGTTAGACTTTGTCTCAACGTATTTTGAAAACAGGTGTTAGCTTGCAAAAAAAAATCATACACTCTGCTATTGCACCCCATGCGCTCGTGTTTTGGTACCAGTGTGTCAGTTTGGGATGCTATGTTCATTGTGACACTACACAGGGTTACTGTGGTGTCTGGTTTCCCATCTCTAGGTTAACAGAAATGAGAGCAGCCTATTTCATGCTATTTCCCTCAAATGAAAGTTTTCTGAAAACTTAGAGAAACTGAGGAACTGTAGCCCCCAAGAAAGTACCAAGAAAGCAACAAGTCACAGCAAGCCTAGCATCTTCCTAATGTGGTCAAGGCAGAGGCTCTCCGATCAGGGGTGGATATCCATCACCCAGAGCTCCTATTGGCCAGTAAGGAGCAGTCGGGAATGTACTTGAAAGCCATATGTTGGGTCTGGGAAAACACTGCTCAGGATTGAGCACGAGTGCAGTGACTCAGAATTGGGAGACCTGAACTCTTTTCCTAGCTCTGCCACCAAACATCTCCATGACCTTGGCAAGTCTCTTTATCTTCCTGTGGCTCAGTTGCTCCTATAATTTCATGACCTTCTAGGCCCCTGTTACAAATCCCATAGCTGTTTGATTGCAGTTCTCTGAGATCCCTGCTTTCTGTCACTGAACAGTATGATACGTGCTAAAACCCTAATCAGTCTCACAGCGTTAGTAAGATTTGGCTTCTCAAGGAATACATTCAGCCCAGCCAGGGTGGCTCAGTGATTGAGTGTCAAACTAGGAACCAGGAGGTCACAGTTTTATTCCTGATCAGGGCACATGCCCGGGTTTCGGGCTGTATCCCCAGGGGGGGGCGTGCATGAGGCAGCCGAACCATGATTCTCTCTCCTCATTGATGTTTCTATCTTCCCCTCTCCCTTCCTCTCTGAAATCAATAAAAAAATACCTTTTTTAAAAAATATCTTTTTTTAAAACCCATTTTACCTGGGTTTTAGTGGCAGTGATTTCCTCTAAGTGCAAAATCCTATGATCCCTTTGTGCACACAACTGCTTGGTGTTAATGCTAATGCCTAAGACATCAAAAATACTGCAAACACGTCACTCCACTTTTGTTTGAGTACCTTGTGCATAGAGGTAACTTTGAAACCTGGTGGAAGGTAAGTGCCCTAAGCCTAAACCGTAGTGATAAATAGAAAACTAAACAAAATAAAATTATGAAGGAATAAGGAATGCATGCACTTAATTTAACAAAAACTAGTGGAACAAGCTGGAAACGTATGGCTAGTTTTCCTAAGCAAGGGCTATGGCCAGTACCCACCAGCACATCACACACACACACACACACACACACACACACACACACCTCACAGTGTCCACGTACTTACTAACACTTGTATCTTTGCAGGGATGATGTCTTCTTCATCATTGTATCCCCAACCATTTAGCCCACATGTCAAGTGGCCAATAATAATTTGCAGTATAAAATGTTGTTAACTGTTAGAACTAATTTCTAGATTCTTCTTACATCTTAACTGCTTATCATTTTCACTCCTTAGGACACCGTGGGGAAAAAATGCATTCTGTAAAAGCAACCTATACAGAATAACTAATTTCTGTTAATCCCTCTTTGTATATTAAAGCTTTGAGAACAGCGTTTTTATAAGTGCAAAGCACCGCGGCACATAGTTGAAAAGGTGTAGATGATGGTGAAGAAGGTGAACCTAGAAAGAAATTCTTACAGGATATTCTCTTACATATTTTTAAAAATCAGTGCCAGCTCCCCATTTTTAAATACAAAGACACTAAAGGCAAACGTTCAGAGCATCAGAAGAGAGTGACCAGGCAAAAGACCCCTCCACCAGCATTTTAATCTCTCCCCAATGCAGAATTAAACAACTTTCAGTATTACCCACAGTGGTGTCAGCCCTCTGCTTATAAGGCATGTCGTTTTGTTTTCTCCAGACATTCAAGTAGATGGGGATTCCTCACTTTTTGAGAGGTCAGACATGGCAGGTTTTGCACTAAACTTCTATAAGAGGCAGGGTGTTGGTGTTTTCTGTTCTTTCCCCTTGGATTGGAACGGATGAGCTGTTAACTCATGCCCACCTTGCCTCATTGGAGATGAACGAATAGACAAGTGCCTGGCTTTTCCTTACCACCAGCTTAGATAATATATAAGCAACTGTGTTCCTAGACAGTTTCTCCCTGAGAGTCTGCAAGCATGCCACACACTGTCATGGAGTGGCAGGATAGCCTAGATGAACGGTGTGAACAAATCATGGTGTAAACTCAAGTGCAGTAGCACAGTTAGTTGATCCCCTCTGCTTACCCTGAACAAAACTCATTAATTGCATAGTGGGAGTTATGAGGGATATTTTCGGTAAACAAAGACAAATTGGATGACGAGTCTTTCCGAGGAGGTGTTTTCTGGACCCAGACGTGTTCATCATGTATACAGGATATCATTGTACATTTAGGCCTGCCATCACACAGACATCGGGGTTATGCGCTGGTAGGAGCTAATAGCTTTTAACTGTGATATGTATACTAATTAGCTCCCTAATAGGAAGGGTCCCTCCTAGGTGAACCTCAACTTATTTGTCTTGCTGTTGTATATTTCACATACAACAACACTCAGGGGTGTGACCATCCACTTTCTTACAATCTGGACCAATTGAAACAAGATGTGCTAGCCCGGTGGCTTCTTAGCTGCCTCCTGTTTTTAGAGCTTGTGACATGACACCAACTATGGAC
Source organism: Murina feae (assembly GCA_004026665.1). Lineage (NCBI taxonomy): Eukaryota > Metazoa > Chordata > Mammalia > Chiroptera > Vespertilionidae > Murina > Murina feae. Next base: position 120,063 of record PVJC01000277.1, on the reverse strand, counting down.
ATCCTCCTACGGTTCACTCTCTGATCTACAATCCACAGTTTCTGCAAAATCCAATACCATAGGTCCGATTTCTTCAAAGGGCTGGGAAAAGGGAGCTCTCTGACTCCTAATGTCAGTATGATGACCAATTACGTCTTCCTGACACCTAGAATGCCCATAAGCCAGTGTTAGCAAGATGACGGATGAGTCAAGTTCAAGGCTTCTTTTGGTGCATTTTGTGCAAAGAATTGAAACCAGTCTGGGAGACATGGAGAGAAGAAGCGGTTTCAGCTGTTGTGCTAAAGGAATTAGTTATTAATGGCCCACCAAATTATTTGACCGTCGTTTGCTTGATTTTCTGTAGGGAAGCTAGGTTATGGTTTACAAATCATGTAGTGAACATGCAGTGAAAATGGAGAGAAATACACATTGCTGCTATCCTTCTCTAGTAGCTCAAACCAAGTATTCTATATTAAATGGAAGAAATGGAAGTTGGCTTGCTAAGTTTATGTATTCGAATAAATAAACTTTTGAAAGTATGCCTGAATGTACATTGTTCTGGGTGACCTTCACGTAGGCTGAAAGTGACTTTAGAAGTGGTATACATTTTCATGGATTCTCGAATCGACAGCAATCTAGTACATACAATCTTGCTATTAATGTGGTTATAAGTGGGAAAGACAAATCTACATACTCATGGAGTTTACACTGAAAACTCCTTGAACCCCTGCTACCCTTGCTTGCTGAGACTGAAGTTTTGGGGACAGCAGCAGCTTGTTTCGGGGACACCACATTTAGCTCACCTCCAATGTCTTACGTTTAACCCATTCATCCAGAAAGCTGTGGTGTGTAGCATTTGCTTTGCAGCCATTTTCTCTGGAATGCTTTTGCTCTGCTCTGGCCAGAAAAACTGAGAGGTAAGGCTTCTGCAGGAAGTAGGTACACCTGGCCGGGATTTTAGACGGGGCAGTGCTGTCTCTCTCTCTCTGGGTTGGCACAGCCTGGTGAAATTGTTGAGCTGCAGCACTTCAGTCATGGTGCCCGCCCGATGGCTCAAGGCCAAGTTTGCTATTTGGCAACGAGAAGTCAGACAAGCAGCTGGTTATTGCAGCGCATCCAAGCAGCAAGCTTGGGGCTATGACTCTGGTGCCAGATCCTTCGACCCAGTTAGCAACTGAACCCTGGAGGCTTCACCTGGCTCTGCTCCCGTGTCGCCTCATGGTGGGCTTTGTCCAGGAAAGCGTGGTCTCCAGCAGGTTGTCCTGCCTGGGTCTTGAGCGATGGCGTCTGTCTGGAGGAGGATGCTGACAGACCACCTGAAGCTGAGGGACCACTTGGCAGCTGTGCCCGACTCGGGGCGGGGGGGGGGGGCCCTGGCTGGAGCATGCTTTCACTGGAGGATGGCTGCAAGAGGGCAGACTCAGTCCGAGCTGCTGGCATTCCACGCCAGCCGGGGCGAAGAAGTGACAGCCCGCTGGCATCTGCCCTGGGCCCCGCTGGCATCTATTTTGCGCTGTGCTTTGTGAGAAGTACTGAGGCTGAAGGGCCTGGTGAGCGAACGTGTCAAGAGGAAATGGGCAGGGGGAGATGAGGGAAGAGAAACTGGCTCAGGAACTACAGCTGTAATCAAGGATGATGCCCTTAGCAATGGGTGAGCAGGGTCCTCCTGAGCATTCTCTGTGCACGCAAAGTGGAAAGCATGCTTTTCTTAGGCTTTTTAGACTCCCTTTTCTGCCGGGACTTCTGGACCCTGAGGATGGTTTGATGTTGGCCTTTGGAAAAGGCCAGCTTTTCGGAGGGGAGGCCCTAGGTGTTCCCCTCCTGGGGTCTGGCACCATCTGCACGGTGCTGCAGCTGCTGATGGATTGAAATGGAGTTAGCAGGAGTTGGGCACAGCATATTTGGAAGGCAATCATCCCTCTTATTTTGTTGGGGTGGGAGCGGGGAGAAGTGACTGGCAGGATTATGTTCCCGCTGTTCTCTCACAGATACCATAATACCGTTTGCAGCACTGAGCCCTCCACGTCGATTCCCTGGAACTCAGAGAGCTATTCAGAACGGTTCAGTGTGAAGTCTGACAATTTGAACATAGCCATGGGGTAATTCTCAGCTTCGTTCAAAGGATGCCTGTAATTTCTCCCGGGGAAAGTTGAAGTCTACTACAATGGTGGATCTATTAAAAATATTGGCACAGAAGAACAAGGGCTCTATTGTGTTTAATTGCTGGGATTCCCGCCTCACTACACAGGACAAGTACCAGCAGGATACTTTCTATGAAACTTGCCTTTTACTCTGAATATCTAATCACTTTCTGGAATGAAGCATTTGACGAGTATGTCTACCACTTCATGCAGATGAAGGAAGTAGCATGGGAATATGGCTCCACTGTTGTATGCCAACTGTAAAACTTGTTATCTCTCTCTTTTGTTGAAATCAGGTCCACTAAATTTTTTTTTTATTTTTTTTTTACTTATCTGGTCATTTGGCCAAGGAACATTATTGTTGTCACTCATGGTGTACAATCATCCTTAGGACTGTGCAGGTTCAGACAAAGCAAGCTCACATGCATAGTGTAAGGGTGAAATCTGATATTTGTTTAATGAATAAATAACTTCACTCAAAAATAAATTTCACAATATTGGATAGGAGTGTTTTTCTTATTTAGCAATCTATTTCCATTGTCAAACGGATGCATTGGCATGTGGCATATATTGTTCACAAATTCAAAGTTGGATAGTTTGTGTTTGAGCCTTCATCCCTTTCATTTCCCTCTTTATCTGATGAACTCCCGCTCATAGCTAAGAAACCAACTCATGGAGATTGCATCAAGCATTCCCTATTTCTTCTCTAATTTTCACAAAAATATTTGCCACAACATGCATCTACGGTCCCATTCCATCTTATTTATATACTAGGAGCCCAGTGCACAATGTATTGTGCACTGAGGGGTCCCTCAGCCCAGCCTGTACCCATCCAACCTGTGGCCTGCCCATCCCATACAAACCACCCGCCACCCGCCCATTGGCCCCACCCACCCCACACACCCTGGCCAATCACCTGCCCCTCATGCCTTGCTCACCCTGCCACCTGCACTGCACCCGCCTCCACAGTTGCGCTGCCAGCCTCCATCTTGGCTGAGTTAATTTGTATACAGCCACTCTGATTGGCTGGTGGGCATGGCTTAGGCGTCCCATAGAAATGGTCAATTTCAATATTACGCTTTTATTAGAGTAGACTGAAGGCCTGGTGCACAAAAAATTATGCACTCACGGGGGTCCCTCAGCCCAGCCTGTGCCCTCTCACAGTCTGGGATCCCTCGGGGATGTCCACCTGCCTGCTTAGGCCCACTCCCAGGGGGATCAGGCCTAAGCTGGCAGTCAGCCATCCCTCCAGCAACCCAGAAGCCCTCAGGGGATGTCCACTTGCCAGTGGGGAGCAGGCCTAAGCTGCAGTTGCACATCCTTAGCGCTGCTGAGGAGGCAGAGAGGCTCCCACTACCGGGGTGAGGGGCACATGACTGTTTGCAGGCTGGCCACACCCCTTAAGGGTGGGGGTTCTACTGGGGTGCCTGGATAGCCTGGGTGAGTGGCTGGTGGCTGTTTGCAGGCTGTCCAAGCCCCCTAGAAGGGACCCTCACCCCATGAGGATGAGGCCAGCTGGAAGCAGGTATCTGATATTTATTTACCTTTATAATTGAAACTTTGTTGGCTTGAGTGGAAGCTATAGGAAACTTTGTTGCCAGGACAGGTGGGAAGCTTGGCTTCCTCCATTGCTGGGGAAACCAAGCCTTCCGCTTGCTCCAGCTCCGTGGCTGCTGGCTGCCATCTTGGTTGGGGTAATTTGCATATAGTTGCTCTGATTGGCTGGTGGGCGTGGCTTAGGGTATAGCAGAGTGACACCAATTTGCATGTTTCTCTTTTATTAGTGTAGATTGATTATTACTTTTTCCACTCTGTGTTCATTTCTAGTTCATTTTTACCTATTCATCTCTCCTAATAGACTAGGAGCTGTTTCCTATCCATATTTGCATATATTTTAAGTTCAGTGACATTAAATTATATAATGAAGTTAAAATGTTCTTATTTACATCAATAACTTTTTTGTAGTTATTACTCCTACTGCAGTTAGGTTTCTGCAAAACTGATCACAATATTGTCATCGGCTAATCAATATACAACCTTGCTTTATGTATGTTTCTATTCAAAGATACCTATTTAGCCCTAACCGGTTTGGCTCAGTGGATAGAGCATCAGCCTGCAGAGTGAAAGGTCCCAGGTTCAATTCCAGTCAAGGGCATGTACCTTGGTTGCAGGCACATCCCTTGTAGGAGGTGTGCAGGAGGCAGTTAATCGACATTTCTCTCTCATCGATGTTTCTAACTCTCTATTCCTCTCCCTTCTCTCTGTAAAAAATCAATAAAATATATATAAAGATATCTATTTAATAAAAATAGTTAACTCAATAACATGGAACTCCTGGCCAATGGTACTATAACTCATGCCTGAACAAAGGTTATATAACATATATTTTCTCACTAAGGTGCTGCCAAAAATCCTGAAATAGCAAAACTAAAACCACGAGAACAGTAAGAGAAAGTATTTGGTAAGAACATATTGTGCACATAAGAACAGCTGGCAAAACTGGGAGCTTTCCAATTCAAAGCTGATATGAAGCTCAGAGGCATGTTATAGGATGGCCTCTAAAGTGAAAATGAGGAAGTGTTTCAACATGTGCAGTGATTGGTTATCACCATGGGAGTCTCCACAGCAGAGGATTGGTTGAAAGCGATTATCTTTCACTTATCATTTTGGAAAGGTGACAAGTTTATTTTGATTATCAGAGGCATTTATAAGAAATGACCCAAGTTTTACTCATGTTCATGAAATAAGCTAGATTTCATTTTGCTTACGAGGCTTAAAAGGTTTTGTATGTGTGGGGGATTTTCCAAGCCTGCTCTATATTTTATTTTTTATTTTAACAGCACATTGTAGGCTTCTCACACTTTGGAACACTGGGGAGCCCTTCACCATTAGATTGAGGGCCTTTTTAAACAGAAAGAAAAGGTGCAGAAATGTGAAAAATGTGGCACTAAATAGACCGCAAAGAGGACACTGTTTACAGTACAAGGCAGAGTGCGGCCTTGTTCAACCTCAGCTGGAGCATTCACCTCAGACAACTCATTGGTTCTCCTCATTGCACATGTCCACAAATGACCACGAAACCACTGCTGCAAGTGTGGTTGATTTGAGGCTCACAAATAAATTTAGAAAGTAGGTAAATGCACAAATAAAGAGTCTGTGAAAAAAGACGATTGATTTTATGATGTATCACTGATTCGTAATATGGTGCTTAGTCACCATTTTGCTGAATTTTAATTGGGTATATGGTGGGGATTAGGATTAGGAAACTTAGTTTCTATGAGGTATTTTATAAAAAGGGATTAGAAAATTTTCATTTGAAGTACATTTTATTTTAAAATTATATGACATCTAAAGCACATCTTACTTATCGGTAGTGTTTTAATTCAGAAAAGAAAATCGAGAGACCTTTTAAAGACATGTTTTCTAGAAGACACTCCACACCCCCTGCCATTGGCTCTAATCTAGAAGGTAATGCAACATGAACCAAAAAGAAAATATTGAATGCAGAAAGGCACAACCTGAGCACAGATATCTGCACAATGGATTTTCAGCAGCAGCAATGAGCTTGACTGAGAGTAGAATATAGATATGCATGTATTATTGATGTTAATTCACTCTGGGGAACTTTCCTTGGCAATTTATCCAATCCACTGTGTGCCACTGGATATAGCACAGGCATCTCTTTATTCATCCTACATGGGATTATGAACAGTACCAGAAGGGCTCATAGGAAAGGAATGGCCATTTCATATTAATAGATTTTTTGCTAATAGAAAAAAATGGGTATTGTACTTTCAAGACATTATTCAAATAGTGTGCATGTTTAAGTATTTGAGGAAAGTTAAAAAATGCAAGCTCTTACATCTTTAAATAGATATGTTCTATTAAAGAATTAAGTGTTTTTTTAGAAGATGTTAAAAGAAATACACGGTAAGGCATATATCCTGCCGTAGCCCTGATAATATGAGGATTAAGGGTAGCAGAGCAAAGGCATTAAACAAGTACATGTGGGCAAAAGTAGTGAAAGGAGGCCAAAAGTATCTAATCTAATAAAAGAGTAATATGCAAATTAACCATCACTCCGATACACCTAAGCCACGCCCACCAGCCAAACCATACCCGCCAGCCAATCAGAGCAGCTGTGTGCAAATTAACCCAGCCAAGATGGTGGCCAGCAGCCATGGAGCTAGATCAAACAGGAGGCTTCTGTTGCACCAGCAATAGAGTTGAAACTGCCTGCCTAGGCCAGCTGGGCCTCTGCTCAAGGCAACAATGTTTCAATTATAGAAGCTACGGAGCTGAAGCAAACAGGAGGTTTTGTTGCCTGACTAGGCCTCTGGTCAAGGCAATAAAGTTTCAATTATAGAGGATAAATAAACCCCAGAAACCTGATTCCAGCCAACCTCGCTGGGACGTTGGTCAATGGGAGCTGTGGGCAGCCTGAAAACAGCTCTCATCCCCTCACCCAGGCTGGCCAGGCACCCCAGTAGGGACCTGAACCCTGAAGGGAATGTGGGCAGCCTGAAAACGGCTCTCATCCCCTCACCTAGGCTGGCCTGGCAAGTCAGCATGTGGACATCCCCCAAAGGGTCCCAGACTGTGAGAGGGACACAGGCCGAGCTGAGGGACGCCCCTCCCCCCCCCAAGTGCACAAATTTTTGTGCACTGGGCCCCTAGTAACCTTATAAAAGAAGTAAGTCATGGGGATGTAATGTACAGTGTGATGAATATAATTAATACTGTATTGCATATTTGAAAGTTGCTAGGATAGTAAATCTTTCAAGTTCTCATCACATACACAAAACATCAATAACTTTAATACAATAACTTTCAGAAAATAGTATGGAAAGGACATAATCAGTATGAGAAAACATAGAGTGTCTTTTGAGATGGACCTTGCATATGGTGAAGGAGAAATTAAAGTAAGAACAGCATTATGAATGGGACATACAAGAGCACACTTAGAGACAAGGTTCAGTCCAAGTGAATGAATGTGTGTGGATTATGCAGAATGAGTTGGCAAAGAGGTGGATTTGACTCACTCAAATCAGTGATGTCCTTCACTGTCTTTCTCCACCTTCACATTCAACCAGTTACCCAGTCCTTTCATGGTTCTCTTTTGGTTTTCTCTTGAGTTTGTTCATCATTCCTACCATTACTTTCATCCACATGACTGCTCTGTCTTATTGAGAAGGCCTCTGGACTCTTCTCCTTGCCTCTAACAAAGGCCTTTCAATCTGCACTCTACAATGCAACTGGAACCACCTTTGCATTCTGTGACCCAGATAATTTCATCTTGAAGCCCAGTGTCCTTCAAGTGTTCCCATTTCCCTCGCATGTCATAAAGGCCAGTTAGGATTAAGTAGGTCACCCATTTCCTTCTCCAACCTCACCTCTTGCCACTTCTCACCTTGCACTCTCTATCTCAGCATTAATAAACTCTCCTCAAGTAACTATGATCTGCCTTCAGGCTATTATGCCTGCTGTTACCTCTCTCTAGAATACTCTCCCTTCCCCCACCACCCTCCTACCCAGGTAACTCCCTTGAACATGTTCAGGTGTAAATACACATGACCATTTCTCTAGAAAGCTCTTCCTGACCCCTCTCAGATTAGACAAGATGACCTTCTGAATTTCTCACATAGTACTGTGTGCTTGATCCATAGAGAATTAATCCAGAGTGTATTATAACCACATTTTTAAAGTGTTGACCTCCCCTCCAGCTAGACAATAACTCCTTGCAGACAAGGACTGTATCATATTTACCACTCTATACTTTTCAGCATAAATCAAATGAGTTCAATAAGAGTTACACAGGTCAGTGAAGATTTTTGCAGAAAGTATAGTGCTAAAATAGATACATAGTCACAGGTATAAACTATTCTGTATATTATATAGCTACGTACTAGTTACTATACAGCCATACACTCATGGTTAAACCTTTAACTTGCATGTACATAAGTATATAGAAATGATAAAAGAGCTACTACAAATCTTGATAATACCAATGGAACAAAAGCTATTGTTTAAATCGTTTTTGCAAAATATGTATCGTGAGTATTGCCAATTGCCTATGTCTTTTTTGAGTACTTGAATGTAAGGGGTTAAGCCGGATGAATCTTAGCACCATAGCCTCAGCTAAGCAAAACATATTATATAACTCGTTATAAACTGGGCTAGGTCTTCTTTTATTCAGTTTCCCTAAAATGTTTCTCTATAATTAATTAATTTCTCTATTGCTTCATGGTGTGAGGGAACCTGGGTAGGGAAATAAACAATGTGACAGCAATCAAGAGATCTTATTCTGAGCCTGTTACCTTGGGTGTTATTTTGACTCTCTGCCGAAGGGGCTACTGGGATGGTAGATCAGAACTTGCAAGTCTTTTTTTTTCCCCACAGACAAGTGAGTTATTGCAACATTATTAACAGGAAACTTTCCAAGGTCTACTGATAAATACATATCATCTTTTCTTTATTAACCTTAGGAGGTACCATTGACAAGGTTAGTTTGCTTGGCTTCACCATTGTCCCTTTCCCCCCTTCCCCATTGTTTTACAGCCCAGTGGCAAACCTTGCCATGCAATCAGGAGTGCCATCAGATAGAGCTTGTCTCAAATTTGTAGACTTGCTTTTTCATTCTCTTTTTTCTCCTACTACCAGATGAACCATTACAGCATCATGTAGCATTCACCTGAAAAATAGTGACATACTTTGTTATCTACCTGTTTATATAGATGAATAAAGATAAATTATATTCTTCTCATAAACTGTCCTCTGTTTCTTAAGCATAGGTGCTTATCATCATGAGAGGTACTCATACATTCATCTTAAACTCATTTAACTGACACCCCCTCCTGCCAGCTATTAAGCCTCTGTGATAGGGATAGACCCAGCCCATGAGGTGAGTGGAGAGACAAAGAGGTGAGTGAAGGGACAAAGAGGTGAGTGGAGGGACAAAGAGAAGGAAATAATTACAGCAGAGTCTGGTCAAGGGTATGTACTTTGATTGCGGGCACATCCCAGTAGGGGGTGTGCAGGAGGCAGCTGATCAATGTTTCTCTCTCATCGATGTTTCTAACTCTCTATCCTTCTCCCTTCCTCTCTGTAAAAAAATCAATAAAATATATTTTAAAACACACACACACACACACACACACACACACACACACACACAACACATTCCTTCCTCTGGTGCATTTATGCTATAGAGGCACTTTGAGTACTTGCAACAGAAAATTTAAATGAGACATGTACTAAAGGGAAGCAAGCATCTAGAACTGAGAGAACCAAAGAATCACAGGCTTTGAGTGAGCCTTAAGACACATCAAATCCAATCTATTTTCTAAAGCTTAAGTTCCATTTGAAACCCAAGTGTCAAGGGGTCCACTTGCTTAGCTTCAACGTTTCTAGTGAGATGTGCTCCCTACCTCGATACATTCCATGTCACTGTTGATCAACTCGTTGCTTATGAGGTATCTTCTTGTAACAAGTAAAAATATATCTTGCCATACAGAGCAAAGCTAGTTCTTCTTTAGGATAACAGGCTTACAAATATAACAAGGTAATTGTCAGTCAGTGCCCTTGGGTCTTTTCTCCGGGCTAAATAAAATCGATCCACCATTGGTAGAAGTCTGTTTATTTTCCCAAAGTATTATCTGAATATACACAATAGAACAGTATTTTTCAGTGTGTCAGTTACAATCAGTGGGTGGTGCGATCAGTCTGGTGGGTAAGAATTAGAGTATCATAGCATGGAACCAAATATGTAATGTCAGAATGTTTTAAGCATAAGTATTGTTTTGCGAAGGGTTTATTTCAGATGTTTGTGCACATCTATTTGTATTTCTGTATATTTATGTTTGTGTATATACTGAATCCTGAATTCAGAGTATTTCCTAATGTGAGTTCCAGTAAAAAAAGAAAAAAATCTATCCTATATAATAAAAGGGTAATATGCAAATTGACCCTAACAGCAGAATGACTGGGAATGACTGGTCACTATGACACACACACTGACCACAGAGAGCAGACACTCAATGCAGGAGCTGCCCCTGATGGTCACTGCACTCCCACAGGGGAAGCTCTTCTCAGCCACAAGCCAGGCTGACAGCTGCCAATACAGCGGTGGTGGTGGGAGCCTCTCCTGCCTCTTCAGCAGCACTAAGGATGTCCGACTGCAGCTTAGGCCTACTCCCTGTTGGTAAGTGGACATCCCCTGAGAGCCCCCGGGCTGCCAGAGGGATGTCTGACTGCCAGGTTAGGCCCGTTCCTCTGGGGGGTGGGCCTAAGCTAGCAGGTGGACACATCCTGAGGGGTCCCAGATTGCGAGAAGGCACAGACTGGGCTGAGGGACCCCCCCCTCAAGTGCACAAATTTTTGTGCCCTGGTCCTCTAGTAATAATAATAAAAGCATAATATGCTAATTAGACCAGACGTCTTTCCAGATGACCTTCCGAGAAAGCTGTGGCTGTTAGGGAAGCCCGGCTCCCGGGTGCCTGCCAGTGACCAGAGGGAAGCCCGAGTTCTAGGTGCTGGAGGGAAGCCTGTGCCAGCAGCGGGGGAAGGAAGGCCTACTCTTGCACACATTTCATGTATCAGGCCTCTAGTAAACTAACAAAATACCACTATACAGTCCCACAGGAGATTTCATGTACTTAGGTAAGTGCTTCTCAAATATGAGTGTGCTTACAAATCACCTGGAGAGTTTGTTAAAAGCAAACAGTTGTGTCCCATTTTTTCCCCCTCCCCTTCCTCCAGGTTCTGAGTCAGACTGTCTGGGGTGCAATGAATTGCATTGGCGTTTTCATATGAATTGCATTTTAATAAATCCCTGCTGCTGCTAACCCATGGAGCCCACTGCCCTAAGAGACACTTGACTCACTCCCATAAGGATGGCGTGAGCGCTCAGGTGTCAGTCTATATAGTAAATGGTTAGTGGTGCTTAATTTAGTTAGCAAATTGTTTTGCATTTTTAATTCAAACTAAATTCAAATAGACATTTTTAATCATTTCCCTCACACCCCACTTTGGAGACAGTTGGAGAAATGGGACTAACCCTTGAAGGGGAGGTCAGGCTTAGAGACACAAACTCCAGGAGGACCTTCAGGACTTAATCATTTCGATTGGGGAACCTCTGAGAGAGTCTGACCTTTTTAGTTATCTAACAACTGTACCCCAAACTGTCCTTAATTCACTTGGTGGAGAACTTCTGTTGCATGGTGTCAGTGTAAATTCCTTTCTGTTATAATCTCACCATCAGTTCTATCTGACTTCTCCAGTCCTAAGCTGATTCTGCTCCACAGAAAACCCCAATGCAACATAGTACAGAATGCAATATGGTGCAGGAAATGTGCTTCTAGTTGTCTTTTCCAAAAGGATCCTTGAAGTACCCAGACGGCCCATTTTGATGTTCTCATGTTGTTGCTATTCCATCTGAACTTTCAGTCTTCTCTTCTCTTTCCTTTCTTGAGCTCCTCACTTGGCCTCACCTTTTTTCATGAGCCTTCCTATGCCATGGTCCCTCTCTTCAGGACTCTGCTATTGAGCAGATAATAATTAGCAGCAACAACAAAAGGGCATCCCTAGTTTCCCACAATTCCAAACCTGTTAGCAAGCTGTAACAACTGCAGCAAAGAGGCTTTGATACACACAGATTGGAAAAGAGTATGTGTGGGTAATATGGCAACATTATGCCAGAAGAGCTGTATGAAATATGTGAATCTGTGATATTTTGGGTTATAGCAATGGGAAGTCTAGGTATAAAAAGGGAGTCTCATCTTTTGAGTTCAAATTTGCCACTTATAAGCCTCGTAAATTGTGGGCAAAAGTTGTTTAAATTTCTGAATCACTATTCTCCTTTAAAAAGGGGTGATAATGTTTCATGAGGCTAAGTGCTTGTTGTGCATGATAAAATAAAAAGCGTTAGCTCTTGATGGTTTGGCTCAGTGGCTAGAGCACCAGCCTGTGGACTGACGGGTCCCCGGTTTGATTCTTGTCAAGAGCACCTGCCTGGGTTGTGGACTCAATCCCCAATAGTGGGCATGCAGGAGGCAGTCAGTCATTGAGTCTCTCTCATCATTAATGTTTCTATCTCTCTCTCCCCTTCTCACTTCCTCCATGAAATCAATAACATATATAATTACACTCCTGGAATATTCTGTCCCAATTACCATTCATTGTTAATCTGAATCCTGAATTACAGAATCATTTTTTAGTTTAAATTCTATTCTTCTAGAGAGCTTTCTCAATGCTGTTCATATCAGCTTCAGACTGTATCCCTCCTTTTAGATGTACTGTCTTCAATATATGCCATTTATTCATTGAATCTTGTTGTCAGTTCCAAGTATTTAATGATAAATCACTGCCTGTTTTCTTACTTGTGCACTGTCATCTATTACCTCCTAATTGGATGGCATATCATATTCTCATGTACCTCTGTTGTACATTTATTAAGCTTTCTGGGCAGTCTAGGCCAAATTGTTGGTAGTTCCCTGGCTCCAGACACAGAGCAGCTACATCTCACTTTTCCATGGCTTCTAATGCCACCTATTATGCTTTTCCCAACATTTCCCAGCTCTTAGAATGGGTAGAACACTTAGTTTACCCCTGCTTCTCCAGTTTTTGCAGTGTCAATAAAACTGTTTTGCAGTGTCTATATATATATATATATATATATATATATATATATATATATATATATTCATAGATTTCTAGCACAGCTAGGATGCTGAGAATGATAAATACATAAGGTAGGAAGGAGGATGGAGTTTGTCAATAAGAGCTCTTTATTTATTGCTTTTGCTTAGAAACACAAAACCATTTAAGAAAACTAAGAACAAAATTGCAAAATTAAACCTGTTTTTTTGTTGTTGTTTTTGTGTGTGTGTGTCCAGTTAGCTATAGCTCTTTAGATATAGGCTTTAATCACTCATTCAACAAATGTTTATTAAGTGTTTATTATATAACTAGTGCTGTGTTAGGTGTTGAGTTATCAAAGGACAACAGTACAGACATGGTGTTGTCCTTATGGATGTCTAAGTCCAGTGAAGGGAGATAGACATGAAACTACCAAAAGCTATGGGAGAAAATCACAGGGTATTGAGAGAGTACATGTTGAAGGTAGGGGGAACCTCAGGGAAAGGCATAATTAAGATCTTTGAGGCCTTCAAGTTTGTTTTGGTTCACGATTGTCTAAAGATTCATCTGCTCAAGACAGTAGAGTTCAGACTGAAGGTTGCTCTCCTCTCCTTCCAAGTAATCCCCTCTGCTCCTCTAAAATATCATATTTGATATTGAAGGGGGACCATACAAGCAGGTGGACTAGACTTTCAAATGAGTGTTTCAGGCCGTGGTTACTCTCAGCAGAATGAGAAGCAATTTAAAGCCAGGACTTTGTCCTGAAACTTTATTCTTAAACTAGAGGCCTGGTGCATGAAAATTCATGCAAGAGTAAGCCTTCCTTCCCCCGGCTGCCAGCATTGGGTTCTCTCTGGCACCTGGGACCCAGGCTGCTTCCCTCCTCCAGCTTCCCTCTGGTACCCAGGATCCAAGCTGGCTTCCCTTGGGCTGCCTGCAGACACTGGGGACCCAGGCTGGCTTCCCTCCGGCCCCAACTTGGTCAGGAAGGACTTCAGGAATGACATGCAGAAGACATCTGGTCTAATCAGCGTATTACCCTTTTATTATTATAGATATCTCCTATGGCACTTGCTGCACTTAACAGACAAAATACATATTTAGAATATTTGGCTGATAGATTGAACTGTCCATGACTGGCAGGTCCACAGTGCTGTCGATAAATGTTACAGGTTGAACATTGCTCATTAGGGGGGAAATTGCAAGCTTCCGAGATTCAATTCAAGTGCCACTTCCTCTGAGAAGCCTAGGATGCTTGTCTTTCTCCATCCCCTCCCTTTCCCTAGCCCCCAGCTTAGGTGTACCCATGCCTGCCCTGTTCCCTCAGGATGGATCATTCTGTACATGTCAATCACAGCCTCTTGTTACTGCAAACACTGTATTGGACTGATGCATTTTCATGTTTGTGATCCTGTGTTAGTTGGTAAGCACTTTGGGGGTGAAGCTCCTGTCTAAGTCATCTCTGTGTTCTCAGGACAATTACTGGAGCATAGGAAAAGCTGGATAGAGAGTTACCTCATATTTCAATGAGTAGTAAGTAATGAACACGACAATGATGAAAACCTTAATTTTCCTATCTAGTTCAATCTCATTTCTCTGCAAGAACAATGAAGACAACACGAAGGGTTTTAAACATAGGGAGTGGAAAATGTAAGTCTGGATTTTTCTTTTTCCTGATTTCTGAAAAGCCCCAGCCAAAGTAACGGTAATGAAAGACATAAATGTCAACAAATGGATTTATCGGTGTTAACTGTGTCAGCTTCTTGGCGTAATGCTTGAGCATTAATAGGTAGGCAGTACATTTTAATGACTTTCTAACGAACAAGTGAATATTAAGAGATGGGAACACTATAGCGCTTATATAATTAATAATAAATAACTAATTAATATGTTCCTTCAGAGAGATGGCTTCTATTATCTCTGGCCTGTTGGATGGTTTCCATTTTTCTTTGTAAAAGGCTTTCTGCCCTAGCTGGTTTGGCTCTGTCAGTGGTTAGCATGTCGGCCTGCAGACTGAAGGGTCCCAGGTTCAATTCCGGTCTTTCCCCAGTGCGGGGCATACAGGAGGCAGCGACCAATGATTCTCTCTCATCATTGATGTTTCTCTCTCTCTCTCTCTCCCTTACTTTCTGAAATCAATAAAAATATATTTAAAAATAATAATAATAAATAAAAGGCTTTCAAATCAGAAAGAGAACAAAAGAGAGGGGAATGTGCATTTTCTTAAAACATTCTTCCCCCCCCCCCCCACACACATATCTAGTAAACCCCCTGAGCCTAAGGGCCTTTTAGAATCACACAGTTTGTATTTATAGGTTCAGGTAGAGTGAAAAATCTCTTTAATTGGAACACTTTTATATAAAGTCCTGAAAAAGGGTTTTTCAAAGGCAGAAGATTTATTTTCCCAAAGCAACTAGTTCCTAGTATTGACTTTTTAAAGTTAAGTTTCCCTAAGTATTCTTTCAACCAAGCAGATTCTGAAATTACTGGAAGGCACATTACCTGTATGCTTTGCTATTTTATTTCTTAAATCCCAGCCTAATTTGGATCTGGGCGGACTAGGGTGGAATTGCCCTGGAGGAAAAAGATTTGGTCATTCTCGCGTGCCCGCGGCCATCTCAACAGCTGTGTAAGCAGCAGGTCCTGGAAATACCGGGCTCACGACTTTTGGATAGAATTCAAGAATCAGCATGACTCCACCACGGGACCTCACTCTCTGGCTGTAACTGTTTCTCTGTGGTCATCCTGGAAGTCTGAATTCAATATGAATGCCTCTTGAGCAAGGCTTTTAATGAACTATAAAAGCCAGTCGTCTGAAGAGAAGGCCGGTTCTAATGCTGTGATTATCCTCATTTCTGCACACCCATGCCAATTAAGGACTATCGCTATGTAAGAAGAAGGAGGTACACCAGTATTGCAGCAGCACAGATGATTTATGGCAACTGACAGGACACAGACCTGGGTGTTGGTTGGTTTCTCTCTGAAAAGCAGACTTCAGGCTCCTGAGCTTCACACACACACACACACACACACACACACACCCTAGCTCAAGTGCCCTCTCCATGAACTCTCCAGAACACTTTAATTTTAAGTAATTGTTTTGAATGCACAGACCTAGGGATTGTTTATCTTTTTTTTTTTTTTTTGGCCTCCTTTTAGAAGATTAAATACTTAAGGTGTGTTTTTTAGATCCTGCATTTATACATGCACAGCCTTTGAATTCTTTTGCAATGAAATTGCTCTTAATGAAACATCTGAAAACATGAGCAAACTGTGCACAAGCCGAGTTCTCCAGAATAATGACAGCATTGTTAAGGATAGCTGGGATATTAATATCATGGTGCACTGGCATGTTGGTTCATTCTAGACATAATTGAACAGTGAAACCTCCTTAAGAAAGCAGGAGGCTGGATGGCTTGTCAGACACACCGCACATGACGGGGAGCTACCCACAATAACAAATTAAGCGCTGTTTATCCACAGGCATGGCTGGCCTTATTTTTTCCTTAATCTTTGATTTAGGTAATAACTGCACTGTAATTTTAACACTGTGCAGTTTGAATGTTTGCTTAATTGTCTTATTACCAATTGTGTTTACTGCTACTGACACAGGGTGCCAGCGAAATTTGGCTCTGTGTCTCTGAGTCTTTATTGACATAGGCTGGCAATGATGAAGACTTGATAACACGGATCCCATTTCTGGTAGATTACTCTCAAATTGTTTGGCCAAAGGCTACGGGGACATTTTAGGCGCCGTGAAAAGGTGTAATTAAATTTCTGCAGAGTTCCCACATTTCTAAGCCAGGCTTTCCTTTTCCTTGCATATTTTACAGAATCCCCCCAATGAGACCCCAGTGCCTTTTGCTCGGATGTTGTCATGTAATTCATGTAATGTCTGCACGTATTAGCTGTAGACTCTGGGGACGTGTCCTCTGAAAACTGTAAACAATGTTGCAAAAAAGGAGAAGAAAACAACAGCCTCCCGTGACGGTCCAACCCATCCTTCTGCTAGTCCGCTTCGGCAAATGCAGAATTTTACCAACTTCAAAATTATCTTGACTCTAAATACAAAGTTAATTTGTTCTAGCTCCTCTCGGTTCAACAAAATGTGGGGAGTTTCGTGAGTTTTGTGCGTGGGTCGTAAAGCAGTATGTTCACTACAGTGAAGTGTGTATGAATCCTTCGGGAGCTTGTTAAAAGTGCAGATTCTGATTCAGTAGGTCTGGGTGGGGCCCCCTAATCTGCCTTTTTCAGAAGCCTGAGGTGATGTCAATGTTGTTGCTCTATAGACTGCATTTTGAATACCAAGGTCATGGACATGAGAATTAAACATGTTACATCTTTTGTATGTGAAAGAATAAGGTGCCAACAAATATGCACAGATATATTATGACCTTAAGGAACTGAGGGCCTATATAGGATTTTATATAGGTAGAGGAATAAATGCTATTTAATCTCTTTGTCTTGGGGCTAAACTTTAACTTTTCTAGGAATACTGTCAATACTTTCAGGTATTACGTTTCTCTGCATTAATGTGGTCTCATGTATGTATAATACAGAAATATATATGGCAGGGGCAGTGATTTCAAGGTCATAAAAGATCCCAGAAATTGGGTGGTTTTGTTGATTTTGTGGTAATGAACTTGAGGCAGCAGCCTACGGGCAACATTGTTGATGTTCTTGAAATTTTCCATCCTTCAACAGGGAAGGGTGAACCAGAAGATCGGCATGTCCTCTGATTTTCGCGGTGGCAGATCCCCCAGAGAGCTTGTGGCGTGATAGAACTTAAGCTTGTTTGGATAACTACACACAACACTCATGTGTTACCTTAGAAAGGCTTAGCTTGTTATAAAGCCATTACACTTTCAAAAACATCACATGGTGTTCATCTAATCTGGGGTAAATTAAGTGGTAGAATACAATAACTTTGTAGGACTTAGGTTTTAGAGTTTTCCTATATGGAAACCACTGTAACATCTTTTGTAATATTTGAGAAATGACCTGAAGTAAAAGGAATATTGACTTCAGCTTTTAAGGTTCTCTGTATGGTAATGCTGGGAAGTATAGTTTCATTTTGACTGTGGAATACTGGTTATTTGATTACTCTCATTGGTAGTTTATTTTGTATGGAGTCAGTTTTCTAAGCTACAAGAGCCTTCTCCAGAACTAATGTAAATGACCTCAAAGTGACCAAAATAATCTAGAGACAGAACCTTCTAAGGACCAAGTATTTGGAAACATGGATGCTCTCTAGTCATTTTTAGTTTTTATTCTTGCCTGTAGAATATTCAAATATATAGACATATATACACACATATTCAAGATTCTACTTCAAAGCATGCTGAATTATAGACACAATGAGATATAACATTATAAACACTTTTTCTAAAAAAGTGATATTATATATTGGGACTAGTTCATATCTTAATAAAGTTACAATGCATTAATTCTAAGGCATGCCCAGAAACTTCACCTGGTTGAGAGTTGCCCATCTGGTTTCATTAATGTTTACTAATCTGTAAAACTTAGAAATCTTACAACACATGCTAATATTTTAAACTCAGTAGTCTGGGAAAATAGTAAAGAAGTCTGTAAAATTAAACGTTGGTAAGGCAGTGGATGAATTGTTATTCTGCTGGCGATGCAACATGTGTTCTGCATGCCTCAGCAATCTCTCTCCCGATCAGAGAGCCCAGCAAAACTCTAGCATGTTTGTAGCAGCAATAGGTAGGAAAATATTAATGATAGTAATGTTACAGTTACAAAAATAAAGGAGTGAGTATGAATAAGCTCAAGTGAAAGTAGACAGGAGCTCTTAATTATTGGTTCAGAGGAGCAGTGTAACTCAGTGAAAATAAAAGAGTCACAGTCACTTGCACCAAAATGGCTGAATTCATAATTTAAAATGAAACAAAGCAGGTTTCAGTAAGATATGTAAACCATGATTTCTTTGTTTAATATATATTTTTATTGATTTCAGTGAGGAAAAGAGAGGAAGCTATAGAAACACAAATAAGAGGGAATCATGGATTGGCTGCCTTCTACAGGCCCCCTGCTGGGGATCAAGCCCAGAACCCTGACATGTGCCCTGATTGGGAATGGAATATGATCTCCTGGTTCATAGGTTGATGTTCAACCACTGAGCCACACCAGCCAGGCTAAACTATGATTTCTTTTAAGTGAAGTGATATTATGAGCATCACTAAACAATGTATATTATATACGTATTATAAAATAATAGAAAAAAGCAAGGGATATTTTATTACAGAATAAGGGGTAGTGGTTGTCTGAGAAGGAAAGTGCAGGAAATAGGTTTAGAGAGAGGAAGCAAATATTCCACAATTACAATCAATAATTCATTTCTTAAGCTCTGTGATGTGTTTTCACCTAAAAGAATTGTATAGCTTTTACATGTTATTAATAATACTTCACACAATCAATAATAATTTGAGTATAAATATTTATTAATATGTTTACATAAATTAAGATATAATTTAATATAATTAGACAGGGTAGGCAAAAGTAGGTTTACAGTTGTGAATGTCAAAACATTCTTGTATTATTAATGACTAGGAGCCTGGTGCGCAAAATTTGTGCACTGGGGGTGTGGGGGGTTCCTCAGCCCAGCCTGCCCACTCTCACATATTTGGAGCCCTCAGGGGGTGTCCTACTGACAGCTTAGGACCGCTCCCTGCTCTCCTTGGGGAACGGGCCTAAACCGCAGTCTGGTCTCCCTTTGTGGGAGATGCCAGGCTAATCAGGGAAAGGCACCAGCCCCATCACCCCACTGCTGCAGCCACTGCCACTCACCACAGCCACCAAGGTGTTTTCATCAACACCGACTCCAGTTCCTTCAACATGAAGAAATGACAACCTGCTTTAGGCATTTTCAAGATGTGTCTTTCATAGGATATGACACTTCTTTCTTTCTTTTTTTATTCTCACCTGAGGATATGTTTCCATTGATTTTTAGAGAATGTGGAAGAGAAAGGAAAAACAGAGAGAAACATCAAAGTGAGGGGGACACTTTGATTGGTTGTCTCCTGCATGAGCCCTGACCTGGACCCCGGCCAGGGAGGAGCCTGCAACCTAGGTACATGCCCTTGGCAGAATTGAACCTAGACCCTGTAGTCGCCAGGCTGAGGCATTATGCACTGATCCAAACCAGCTAGGGCAGGATATGACATTTCTTAGTCCTCCAGCAGTGGACCTTCATTTTTTTCCCTCCAGGAGTGTGGTGGAAAAACCCTAGATCGCCTTTAGGGATTCTTATTACCCAAGTTACTAAGACTATTACCAGTGGCATACAGGGAGCTTAGCCAATGAGCAGTCAGAAAAGGTGTTTCCTCTGTAGTTCACTCCAATAACCAGCTCCACTTTTGCCCCTCCAATCCCAGTTCCACCCCTTCCCAGGCCTGTAACCTCTGGCTGAGGATGTAGACCTAGGCAGGGGACCCCCAGACCCCTATGATCTCTGGCTCTGCCCCTGTCCAGGCCTGCAGTCTCTTCCTGAGACTCTTCCTGAGACTGCAGGCCTGGGCAGAAGACCCCCAAGCCCCTCCAATCGCCAGCTTCAAAGAGCCCTGGCCTCTGTGATCACCAGCTCTGATCCTGCCACCAGCTATTGCCGGCTCTACTCGTGCCCCACTGGCAGCCCTGGCCCAGGCTACAGGCCTGGGCAGAGGACCCTCAGGCCCCTGCATTGCTGGCTCTGCCTGTGCCCAGGCCCTTAGATCGCCAGCTCTGCCCCTGCCCCACTGCAGCCTCTGGCCAAGGCTTCAGAATTGGGCAGGGGACCCCCAGACCTCTGCTTTGCTGGCTCCACCAGTACCCAGACCCCTGCAATTGCAGGCTCTGCCCCTTCCTCCTCTGACTTCCAGCTCCACCCTTGCCCATGCCTGAGGCCTATGGGGAAGGTTTCTGGCCTGGGCAGGGGACCCCCAGCCCCCTCTGTTTGCCTGTTCTACTCCTCAGCCCCCCACCTCCCCACCACCTGCCTGGCTAACAGGCCTGACCACTTCAGTGGCGAGGCTGAGCCAGATTGAGTGCTGCCATCTTGTGGCTATGGGGGCGGCCATCTTTGTGATGGAATGACAACTAATTTGCATATTACTCATTTATTAGATAGGATTGTATTATTTATTTGTATTATGTGTCTTGTTATTGTTATTATTTCCTATCCTTCCATATGATAAATCTTTTAGGTATTGATGGCTTGTAATTTAATTCACTTTTGCCCACTCCTGTATTATAGAAAATATTATATATAATTCAATATTTAATTGAAGTATTAAAAAAGATCTATTTATTATTTTAATTTGAAATGTAATAAATTCAATATTCTGAGTTATAATAAATTATAACACTAGTAAAATAAGACAGGGGCTTGGCCAGTGTTGTTTTGTGGTTGAGCATCTCATGCTGTGCACCAAAGGTCACCAGTTTGGTTCCTAATCAGGGCACATGGCTAGTTTGCGGCTGGATCCCCACGGTGGGGCATGCAGCCAGCCAATCATGTTAATGTTTCTCTCTTGCGCATGTTTCTATCTCTCTCTCCTTCTCTCTTCTTCTCTTTCTAAAGTCAATCAAACATATTTTAAAACAACAATAAATAAACAAACAAAAAAGGCAGGATGTGGATATAAGCAAACTAAAATTTAAAAATATCCGTGACTAACTCTTAACGTTTACCTTTTGAGTATAATATAGAAAATGATGTTGAAAAGGGTTGCATATTGTAAATGTTTAAAATTCAGTTTGATGGTATATTCTCTAAAATACTCAGGTGTCATATGATGGGAAACTGAAGCCAATGTACCAACAACTTTAAATAGAAGTAATAGTTATTTCTCAAATAAGATGAAATCTTTTCTCTTAATAACCCCATTATAGAGGTCGTAGGAAGAGGCCTTTCTGAAACACACACTTGTACACACATGCACACACATACACACATACATGCATGCACACACATACACACTCATACACATACACACATACACACATACACACATGCACACACATCATGATTTCTAATGTTATTGTTTTGAGAAACAAGTAATTTCCAGGAGGAAGCAATGAATGTTGGTTCAACAGATCATTGTAACAATACTAATTCTAAAGTATCCAGTAGACATATATACATTGATAAGTGTCAGTTGACCGCACCTTTATTCTTTTGAAGTTTTCTGATATGGGAGATTGATAATATACTTGAAACAAAAAAGTCAGTAGAAATACAGTAAATGAACTGGTACCTTTGTCTTTCTGAGGACATTCTTTGCTAGTTGGTAAATATTTGCAAAAAAAAATAGTTAATTCAATAAATAATAATAATAAAGATTGCTTTGTAAGTGTGTAAATTATAAACTACCCAGTGATGATGACTACTTTTTTCAAAGCAGCTTTTTGTGTGTGTGGCTTATATTGTTAAAATTTTCTAATACTACTGAAATAACTTTTATGTTATATACACGGATATTTGTATTGCTTATACTTAAAAGTCATGTAGAAAGTCATTAAAAGTGCAGAACTATAGAACTGACAGGATTATATGAAACAAACATGTAAAACAATATTTTGATAAAGAAAGTAAGCAACATAGCAACTGTTTGTGGTGAGGTTATATTTTTATACATTTTTTCAAATCTGACTTTATCAGACATATTTCCTTTATAATGGAAAAAATAATCAACTTATTTAAAACATATATATTTTATTGATTTTTCACAGAGAGGAAGGGAAAGGAATAGAGAGTTAGAAACATCAATGAGAAACATCCATCAGCTGCCTCCTGTATACCTCCCACTGGGGATGTGCCTGCAACCAAAGTACATGCAAATCTGGGACCCTTCAGTCCGCAGGCTGATACTCTATCCACTGAACCAAACTGGCTAGGGCAATAATCAACTTATTAAAATGTTAGTACTCAAGTGAGGAGTGGGCTGAAGACTGTTAATAGAATTTCAATTTTATGGGCATGAAATGTGGCTTTTCATTACACTTTAATGTAAGGAAAAGTGGAACCAATTATGTTCCCACAGCTCAAGAAAACTACGTACAATCTAAACATACAACTTCAACTTTGTTTTATTAGCCATTAATGTTGCCATTGAACAAGAGGCTACCTCCCAGGCAGAATATACTGCCTTACATCTTGTCTGTAGGTGAATCCCCGTTGTGTAATACACATTTGCAACCACAGTATATGAAACCATTGCTAATCCCACTGGGGAAAATCATGTAGCTTCAAAAAGAATCTAGGTGGTAATGGAATCAGGCTTACTTGCAGGAAATAAATATATGTGTGGGATGCAAGGTATATGTTAGACACTTATCAAAATAACTACTTTATTGCTATAATTAATTTTATAGAGTAGCCTTAGTTTTTGTTGTTTACTCTCACACCTCCCCACCACAGCTGTCATTGACTTCTGGGTAAAAAAGTATCTCCCCACAAATAAAAATCAGTATGCTGCTGACAAACTGTTGCAACCTCTGATCTGTAGCTTTATTTGTATATTTATTTTTTGTTCACTTTGTGACAAACGGGTCTCAGTGAAAGATTTTAGAAACTTCAAACATAACAGTAAAACTTCCTGCAAGAATGGATGGATGGGAAGTATTTCTTGCCGCTCCATGTCTGTCTCTCCTCTTCATTGAAAAACAAATGTCATTAGCTTTTACTATCAATGCTGTTATTTTCTGAAGGTTCTATTGAAAAATACTATATGATAGTAAGTCAGGTTCTTGGTGTATTTCACAACCTGAACATGCCCGTATGACCAGTAGTCACCTCGTGAAACAGGGCATGACCAGTTCTACAACCCCCCACTCGTCCCTTCTAGTTACTACTTCCAAGGTTAGCTGCTATTCTGATTTCCAATACATCAGTTGATATAAATAGAATAACTTAATGCATGCTTTTGTCCATCTTGCTCAACATTGGAAACTCATTCATATTGTTGCTATAGGTTATCACTCCCATCGTGGTATGGTATTCTATTGTTTGAATAAACCCAATACATTGGTCTATTACATTGCTTTTGTCCACTTGAGTTGTTTCCAGTTTTAGGCTGTTCATGAACATTCTAATAAACTATTTTTTAATACCAGGAAAAAGAAGCACTGCCTTTTTAGTAATTTCATATGATGTGGGTATAGCAGGAAAAAAATCAAGTTTAAGTTATCTTTGAAGTTGATTAGTTACATAGGAATTAGCATCTGCATCACTGTCTGTTCATCAGCTTTTATTGGACACTTGTCCTCTGCTGTCTTCTGTACTGTGGTTGGGTGATGCAAACAATGAAGGCATTTCTGATCTCAAGGAACTCTCATAAATAAACCTGTGCTTACCATGCAGTGAGGACAGTGCTGTAGTGGAGAAACACTGGGGGAGGAGATGCTCCTGATATAACTAGAAAATGAGTGAAATCTGTCTAGGAGAGATAATCAAAATGGTAGGCAAAGGAACTTGTGAGTAGAGGAACAGAAGGAAAGAAAGACAATTTTTGGCTGATGGAATTGTATTCATTATAGCAGGGAACATCCTAGAAACTCATAGCAATCAACTTTTGGCTGCACTTGGGGGCTCAAATTGGGGAGTGATGAGATTGGAGACTAGAAAGAGAAACTGATCTTACTATCTTCCCTGACTCACATAGCATAACTGAGTTCTATAAAGCATTGTGGAGGGCTAAAGAACTATTAAAAGTATTTTTGAATTTTTGATTTATTTATTTATTTTTGCTGAGATGATTTCAAAGATTACAAAACCCAGCTGAGTAGCGTAATATATATAATGATAATAAAGAGTTAATTTTGGTGTGTATAATGTCTGTAATGGACTCTTAAGGCACAATATGCACATAAAATAAGACAAAAAATTAATCAAGCAAGAATGCATTTGTTAGTAAGTGACTCACTTTCGTAAGTTTCTTCATTTCTTATTTACACCACAGTAAAACAGCTGGTTTTATCTTTTCAGGAGGAATATTACCACAACATCACATGTTTATTGTGTTTCTTCTAGATGTACATACTCTTTCCTCCATAAATGTAGATAAACTATTGAGTCTTCCCTTAAATATTATATACTAGAGTCCTGATGCATGAAATTCGTGCAAGAGTAGGTCTTCCTTCCCCCAGCTGCTGGTACTGGCTTCTCTCTGGCACCCGGGACCTGGGTTTCCCTTGCAGCCCTGGCTTCATCCTGAAGGTCGTCTGAGAGGACATCTGAAAGGACATCCAGACTAATTAGTGTATTACACTTTTATTTTTATAGATAGCACCTGATCTACGCTTAAACATAAGGTTCATAGTGTTTCAAGAAAGCATGAAAACAAGGCTTTGGGTTGTAATAGTATAAACATGTTACGCTGAGCGTATCATAAGGGTTCTTGTAGTGGAAGTTAGAGACAATAAGTTTTATTAAATAAGAGTTGCTCAGATAAAAATAATCTATAAAAAGGCATGATAACATTCCTGCATATGGGAAGCTGTTGATTTTTTTTTTTCCATTTTCTCTTTAGTATGTGACCTTCCCAAATGGCAAAGAACAAAAAAGTATGCTAGTTGTGTTCTTTGTCTTGCAAAACAGTTTTCCCACTGGAATGAAAGAAATGCACTTAGAGGTGTGTGTCTGTGTACACCTGCAGTGAGAGTGAGAAGGATAAAGGCAAATGAACCCAGCAGTCATTGATAATTGAGACAGTATTGTAAGAATTTTGCAATCTATTTACCTTTTTGTTTTTTCAACATCATTTATAACATCAGCCTAAATTTTCTGACCATTTGGTAATTGAAAGATTGAGCACCGCCCAATCAACTACAGTTTTGACTACCTACTATAAGCATATAGTAAAATGCGTCATTTTATTGTGTTCTCACTTACCTAGTGTCATATAGTAAAATGCTTAAAATGCATCATTTTATTGTGTTCTCACTTACCTAGTGTGGCAGTTATATATCTAGTCTAATAAAAGAGTAATTTGCAAATTGACCCTCACTCTGTTACACCCAAGCCATGCCCACCAGCCAAGCCATGCCCACCAGCCAATAAGATAAGCTGTATGCAAATTAACCCAGCCAATATTAACAGCATCCATGGAGCTAGAGCAAACAGGAGGGTTCCCTTGCACCAGCAATGGAGGAAACTGTCTGACTAAGCTGGCTGGGCCTCTGCTCAAGGCATTTCAGTTGTAGAAGCCACGGAGCTGAAGTAAACAGGAGGCTTCGTTGCCTGCCTAGGCCTCTGCTCAAGGCAACAAAGTTTCAGTTATAGAAGATAAATAACCCCCAGAAACCTGATTCCAGCCAGCCTCACTGGGAGCTGGGACATTGGGTCAATGAGAGCTGTGGGAAGCCTGAAAATGGATCTCAGCCCCTCACCCATGCTGGCCACACCCCCATGGGGTGAGGGTCCCCACTGGAGTGCTTGGTCAGCCTGCAAACAGCCATCAGCCCCTTACCCAGGCTGGCCAGGTATGCCAGCAGGTGGACATCCCCCGAGGGGTCCCAGACTATGAGAGGGCACAGGCTGGGCTGAGGGACCCCCCTCCCCGAGTGCTCAAATTTTTGTGCACCGGGTCCCTAGTATTGTACATGAAAATGTAAAAGTACTATTGCTAATGCAGAGAACATATAATCTTTAAATAATCTTCAAACAAGTAATTGGACTATCCCATTGATTTATGGTAGCATGAATCAATTGAATATTCATTAGACAATGGGCTTTCTGCAATAGTTCCACAAGGGCTGAATCTTCTGGGGTGACACAGGACAGTTTTATCCAATATACTTCTCACAATTTAATGCAGAGAGATCAACATGTTGACAAAAATGGCTATGTTTTCATCCATTTGGGTATGTTGTTGTTGTACTTTTTTTTGGAATTAAAAAGAGAAGAGTTGATAGAAATTAAAATTGGGCTTGATTTTTATCTTTTCTGCTTTTTGTGCATGTGAGCTTTTAAAAAAATGAAAATTACTTTCATTGGACTACTTCTTGCTCTATTATATGGTCTTGTCTGGTTTTCCCTTTGTGAGTTCTAATCATTTTAAATGAAGCAGTGGCATTCTTATATTACTTAATTACAGAAATGCATTTTTAAATGTTATGAAGCTCAGAAAGATTCCACAGACAGCTCAAGATGATCATTCTTTTAAAGACAATTCTCCCTGGGAAATAATGCATTGAGTTGTTAGCACTAGGCACTTCCTCATACCAGCAGTAAAAACTGTGTATTCATTAAAAAGCTGAGAGTGGCTGCTCTTTCAGTATTGTATGTCAATATTTTTCCTTGAGTGTCTTTGTAGATTTAAAATAATGTAATGCATTAAACATTTTACAGGAAAGAATTTGAGATTATTTTTTAGTTTGGCTCTTGGGGGATGTTATAGCTCGCTCTCTTTTTGAATGAAATGAAGTGAATGTGCTGAAGATAGGAAAAACCATGCATCACTATCAGGAGAATATGCAGTTTGCCATGTTGGAAAGGGGAGATATACCTGTGCCTAGATATACTTGATTCTCATTCCCATCCTGGTTGTCTTGTTTGATGAGGGATGTGATATTCGGCATTCATTCATTTATTCATTTATCTATTTAACATTTATTAAATGAGTCCTGTGTGAAAGGCCAAAGATAAAAAAAAATAAAACTCATACCCTACCCTTGAAGAACTCATCCTCAATATTAGGATAAGAAAATATACAATATAGTATGAATAAAATATTGCATTTGTATTATTAGTACAATTTATGATACAATGCATTCTTCAATAGAGCTATGCTCAATGCCTCTTGGGTCATAACCAGCTTTGAAATGAGCTGTTTGGGGAAGAGAGAAAATCCAATTGATCTGGGATGAAGAGAATGAGCATGGTGACAAAGAAAACCTGGGAGGAAATTAGAATGAAGCCAAGTGACATATGTCAGAGTTGGGAACTACTACTTTAATAGTAACAGCTCCATCACAAAACTTTTTGAGAGCATGATGATGCACCTTAAAACTGTGGGTACAGTGGATATCAAGAGGGTTCTCTAAATAGCAGAGTCTCACTGCTACTGAAATATAGTCCTCGAAATGATCACATATGTGCATTTGGTTAAGTGTTTTGATAGTACTATTGAGGCAATAGATGATATCAGGATTTTCAGAATTTGAGGTTTGATGTTTTCCCTAAACAGCAAGTGTAAATTCTGCCACAAAGCTGTTTTCCATCATGTGTTTAGTTGATGTTAGGTTCACAGATGTACTGGACTCTGCAACAAGCTTGCAAAGTCCTAAGCTGCTTTAAAGAATAAATTTTTTGAAAGTGAGTTCTAACAATCAACAATTAATGTCTGCCTGCACTATTTCCAATGAATGGTGGTTATTTTTTTGTACTATAAGAATTTTTTTTTTAATATATATTTTATTGATTTTTTACCAAGAGGAAGGGAGAGGGATAGAGAGTTAGAAACATCAATGAGAGAGAAACATCAATCAGCTGCCTCCTGCACACTCCCCACTGGGTATGCACCCACAACCAAGGTACATGCCCTTGATCGGAATCAAACCTGAGACCCTTGGGTCCACAGGCCAACGCTTAATCCATTGAGCCAAACTGGTCAGGGCGCTACAAGAATTTTTAAAACATGCAACATTGACCTCTCTTTTCCCTTTGCTTGTCAAACAAAAAAATGACAACAGCCAACATAAGAATAACTGTCTGGGGAGAATGAGTCAAAATTACAACTATTTTTTTTTCAGATTGGCAAAAATTATGTATTTGGTTTGCCACAGAATTTTAGTAATTAGTTTATGTGTGCCATGAGATTAGAAGAGGTTGAAAATCACTGTTCTAGAGGACTAATCATGTATGTCCAACATCTGCAAGACTTTTTGATGTTTATATATTCCCATTTGTTTCTTACACTTTAAGGGCAGTGTGATATCAAGGAAAAAGTGGGAATTTTATAGCCAAATGCACCTGAGTTTAAATGTAAGCAATCCAACTCAACATCTATGCCAACCTGGGCAAGAAACTTAATATAACTAACTTAAATTTTTTATCTTAAAAATGAGAATTATAATATCAACTTAGGTAGTTTTGAGAATTTGGAGGAAACTATCTAATGCGCTCTGTGTAATAAGTGGTGCGTAGTAGGTTATCAATTAATGGTGTGTGCTGTGCATGTATGTGTTTGCGGATAAATGTAGCCCAATCACTAACAGTTGTTTCTGAACTGGAAGAGTTGTCAAGTCCATAAAAAAACTATTTATAGAGGTTTACTATACATCAAGCTCTATACTGGATATTATGAGGATATTCAGGAAGGAATAAAAATATTATCTGGATTCTTGAAAAAATCAAGTTTTTATTGAAAAGACAGTCTCCTGTGAACAAACAATGTTATGAAACAGTAAAATAACAATAATAATAGTAATAATAATAATAAATAATAATAATAATAATAATAATAATAGTAAATGCTAGGTGATTTTATGCAGGCTGTGAGCACAATAGCTGTTCTGATTTGGGAACAATAGCAGGTGGTTATGGCAGTCACAACATGGAGCTTGGCCTTGAAGGACCTGTATTATTTATAAAGACAAGGGCAGCTGGAGGACATCAGTGCCACCATCACAAGCTGGCAGTCCTCAGGCTCAGTGGACCTAGAAGAGCTGTTTTATTTGGCCTTCACATTAGCATCTCAAATGCCAGAGAAAGAATGAGCCATCTAGAAGTAGGCAAACAAGCACATTTTCTAAAAGGATAATGTTTCATGCATTAAATAAATGTAATACCTTTTTCTAGTGTGGTACCGAAATACAAGGCATGTGAATAATGAGTTAGCTGGGAGTTAATTGACTGCAGAGACTCTATTTTCAGTCTCTGTCTGTATTTTTTGAATTAATATACACAGTGGGTGATTCAGCAAAAGGATTTAAAAATAAATTCTTTCTAGAAAGATCCCATCAATTTGATGTCTTCATAATTCATGAAGCATAGACCCATAATAGCTCTATTTTCTCTTTAACTTTGGAAAATAAAAGATGCTATTAGTTTAAATTAGGCTTGTATGTGGAATAACCATGTATATCAACAAATATAGTTAGAATCAGATGCTGTTTAAGAGAATAAATGCCAGAAAAAAATTGATTATTTCTTTAAAAAGTGTAATGTAAAACTTTTATGGACAAGCTAGAGTAAAATTAACCTTTTTTTTTTTTTCAAAATATACAGACAGAGACTGAAAATTTCTGCAATCCATCATTTGTATATTGTATCGTGCGTTTACCACCCCAAATCAGTTTCCTTCCATCACCATTTATACCCTCCTCACCTCCTTTTCCCTCTCCTCACCCTCCTCCCCTCTGGCAATCACCATACTGTTGTCAGTGTCCACAAGTCTTTCTTTTACTTCCCCTTTGCTTTAAAGAGTTGATATATGACACATGAATTTATAAAACTCAATTATGAAAAATCAAAATATAATAAGTGGTTAGTTGTCCTAGATTAGCTACTGTTTTTACAGAGTACACTTGAAATTAAATAAAATGTTGCCTGGAATTTGGTCATGTTTGGACACTGTATTGGTACTCAGGATAGCTGCAGAATCTGTAGGTAGGAAGTTGCGTATTTTAACATTGAAAAGTGTCCAGCAATTCTGTGTTAGTTGCTTCTGACACTGGCTCCAGAAGGCACTACACGCCCAGATGGAAAGACCTGTGATATCAAATGTGTTCACTTCATTGATTTGTTTCCCCCAAGAAGTGGAGACCCGCTAGGGAAGCGGACTGAGGCTAATGTTTGATCTCTTCTAGCTGGAGGAAATGAAAGCATAGGAAAGTGGACTGGATTTGTCCGAGAGCTTCTGGAGCTAGGGGCACCTGGGGCTAGAGCTCCGATGTCTACTTCCAGGCATCACTCAGGGGTTTGCTCATACATTTTCCTCTAATGTCAGATTTTGCTTTCCCCTCGTGGGTAGCATCAAGAAAAACGTTATGAACACTTAAGGTCTGAATCCAAATTCCAGGCATGGGAAGACTAAATAAGTAAGGAAATTTAAGTTTAGAAATACCTTTCTGCCTCAGAAGTAATTTATTTCTTTTGGAGTGTATAAAAATGTATCTTTATGAAGTAGTTTTTATTCTAGTTGATTAGTATATTTTAACAAAACACTGGGAAGAGAGATTTAACCAAATTCTTCACAAGGATATTATATCAGTGATACTTGTGTCATTAAAAAAAAAAAAGGTCTGAACTTTATTTACCTATCTCGGTTGTTGACTTTGCGGAACATGGAGAAAATAGCACCAGCGATGCAGAAATTACCTCTGTGTCGAGTGAGAGCACAGACATGGACTGAAATCAGTGGCCCATTAAATGCCTCCTTTTGTTGTTGAAAGCACATTCTATCTTGGTGTTAATGCAGAATGTTGTAACTTCCCAAAGGAATGAAAGTTCTATACCTCCAGTCAGAGTAGAGGCTCAGTAAGGTACTCTGAGTTGTGTCCCCTTCTTTTG
Organism: Murina feae; assembly: GCA_004026665.1. Classification (NCBI taxonomy): domain Eukaryota; kingdom Metazoa; phylum Chordata; class Mammalia; order Chiroptera; family Vespertilionidae; genus Murina; species Murina feae. The sequence goes on along the minus strand of PVJC01000277.1, from coordinate 88,794 downwards.
TGATTCTCAACTATTGGAAAGGCTTACCTAGAGTGTAATTAGGAATCAAAAAATCAATAAATATCATAATTAACCCGGCCTGCATGGCTCAGTGGTTGATCTATGAACCAAGAGGTCAAGGTTTGATTCGCAGTAGGGCACATGCCTGGGTTGCAGGCCAGATCCTCAGTATGGAGTATGCAGGAGGCAGCCCATCAATGATTCTCTCTCATCATAGGTGTTTCTATCTCTCTCTTCCTCTCCGAAATCAATAAAAATATATTTTAAAAATAGAAATATCATAATTCACTTTTTTGGTTTGCATATGTGTGTGTGTGCATGCACACATGCACTAAATTTTTTCAGTTTTTACTAGCATTGTAACACTTTCTGGAAATTAATTGTGCTTTTATTTAAGAAAAAGTTGCTTGCTTAGGTATCCACAAATACTTTCCATAAGAAAGTATTTTATTTTATTTTTGGCTGTACACATTTATAATCACTTTTAATTACACTACATTTAATGGAGAAAATATCTTTGTAATATTGATACAGTAGAAAAACATGCACACCACAGGTTAAAAGTCTCACTGAGAAATGTTATTCATTATAAGATATAGTAATTTTTAACTTCCTCTTTAAAAGACAGGACTAAATTTTAATTAATAGAAGTACTGAGAGAAGAAATCAGGAGTAGCTTTAGCAACCAATTGAGAAGGATTTTTGTCTTAAGAGCTTGTGTGTTTGATGTGAGATGGTTATAAATGTTCTATAATATTTTTTCTTTCCTAGTTTTCAGTTCTCTCATACTATGCTAGTGTTTCTTTGTATGGGAAAGATGTTTAAGCATATGTTCCCTTTCTTTCCCTTCAAGTTGTCTATAATAAGATAGATATAGTTTTGCAAATGTTTACGTGCTTGAGTACCCAAAATCTAGCAAACATTACACTAGCTAATGGATCTGATTCTAGGTACCTTGGACTATTGTCGACTAAAGAGACTGTTCAAATAGGATATTATTTTACTGGTTAATTTCCTAAAAGAGAAACTCTTGGGATGAAATAGAACTTAAAAATAGGATGTATGTGTTTTTTGGGGGGTTGAGAAAGGTGTGGAGATGAGGAATTTTAGAGAGAGTGGACTTATATGATCATACCTTGAGGGAATGGACATTTCAGTAGTCCTAAACCAACCCCCAAAATCTTTGAACCTAAAGGCATTTGTGTGATTAAATATGGTGAAAACCTAGTTAATGAAGTAACTAACATTAAAAACAACAATATAAACTGTAAATGGAAATTATCCTTTTAGCAAATAACTTGACCTGTCAAATATTTTAGTGGAAGATTTTTGACAGTCCAAGTAGTAATGTTTTATTTTTATTTTTTGATTTATTGATTAAGATATTACATATGTGTCCTTATGCCCCCATTGCCCCTCACCTCCCCCCCACTCATGCCCTCACCCCCCTGGCGTCTGTGTCCATTGGTTAGGCTTATATACATGCATACAAGTCCTTTGGTTGATCTCTCCCCCTTATCTCTTGTCTTCCCTCTGGGAGTCTGATAGATACTTCTCTGTCTCTGGATCTGTTTTTGTTCATCAGTTTATGTTGTTCATTATATTCCACAAATGAGTGAGATCATGTAATATCTACCTTGCTCTGACTGGCTTATTTTGCTTATTAGCATATTGCTCTCCAGCTCCATCCACGCTGTTGCAAATGTTAAGAATTCCTTCTTTTTTACAGCAGCGTAATATTCCATTGTATAGTTGTACCACAGTTTTTTAATCCACTCATCTGCTGATGGGCACTTAGGCTGTTTCCAAATCTTAGCTATGGTGAATTGTGCTGCTATGAACATAGGGGTGCATATATCCTTTCTGATGGTGTTTCTAGTTTCTTGGGATATAGTCCTAGAAGTGGGGTCACTGGGTCAAATGGGAGCTCCATTTTTAGGTTTTTGAGGTAACTTCATATTGCTTTCCACAGTGGCTGCACCAGTTTGCATTCCCACCAACAGTGCACGAAGGTTCATTTTTCTCTGCATCCTTGCCAGCACTTTTCATTTGCTGGTTTGTTGATGATAGTCATTCTGACAGGTGTGAGATGATATCTCATTGTTGTTTTAATTTGCATCTCTTGGATGATTAGTGACTTTGAGCATGTTTTCATATGTCTCTTGGCCCTCCTTATATCCTCTTTCAAAATGTATCTATTTAGGTCCATTGCCCATTTTTGATTGGGTTGTTTATCTTCCTTTTGTTTAGTTTCATGAGTTCCTTATAAATGTTGGAGATTAAACCCTTATCGATGATAACATTGGCAAATATGTTCTTCCATGTGGGCTTTCTTGTTGCTTTGTTGATGCTTTCTTTTGCTATGCAGAAGCTTTTTATTTTGATGTAGTCTCATTTGTTTATTTTATCTTTGGTTCCCATTGCCCTAGGAGCTGTATCAGTGAAGATATTGCTTCACCATATGTCTGAGACTTTGCTGCCTTGGATTTCTCTAATATTTTCATGGTTTTCTGGCATATTTCACAGACCTAGAACAAACCCTCCAAAAATTCATCTGGAATAAAAAAAGACCCTGAATAGCTGTACACCTGAATCCTGAGAAAGAAGAACAAAGTAGGAGGGAATCTCAATACCAGATATCAAACTGTATTACAAAGCCACTGTTCTCAAAACTGCCTAGTACTGGCGCAAGAGCAGACATGTAGATCAATGGAATAGAGTAGAGAACGCAGAAATTGACCCAAATCACTATGCTTAAGGAGGCAAGAACATATAATGGAGTCAAGATAGTCTCTTCAATAAATGGTGTTTGGAAAATGAGATAGATATATGCAAAAAAATGAAACTAGACCACCAACTTATACCATACACAAAAATAAACTCAAAATGGATAAAGGACTTAAACAAGTAGTAATGTTTTAAACTGCCATTTGGGACAGTAGTTTTACCCCCATTCACCTCTTACCCATCTTAGAGAATTTCAAATACTGGACATTTTTATATAGCAGATAACAGGAAGAGAGTCATTGCAAGAAAAACTAATACTTGGTGAGCACTTACTCTATGCCAGCCACTTTTGGTAACCCCAATAACTCTTTGAGGTAAAGACCAGTGTCATCATGTTATAGATTTAAATAGATGCATATAAATTTAAATAAATAATCAAAATCTATATTTAAAAATTGATTCATAATATCATAGATGATGAAATGATGCAAAGAACACATAAGATTTAACCAACCAAATAGACTGGGGCTTAACTGAGATTCAAGCCATGATGGATTGTTGTCACAGTATGTTATTTTCACTCAACACTGTCTTGCCTTGGTTTCCCAGAGAAATGAAGGTTGATTGAACTGGAAGCTTTGATATATGCATCTTCTCTATTTTAGAGGCAGCATGATGTAATAATTAAGCACTGCACCGAATTTGCATGATAGCTTCTCCGTGTTATTATGTTGAGTCGGAATCATCCTTCGTGGAACCCTAAAGAAGAATAGGATTTTAGGAAATCACTTAATTTAGTCCCATCACTTATACCCCGTGGGACAGGTCAAAGAGATTGAATTTCATTCTTCGTGTAACCTATATTTTTAAAAACAAAGCCTAGAGCAGGTCATCTGCAAGAGATGATTAAATAATGAATATGTGGTAGATACTTTGTTGTAGATAAACTTCCATTGGATCATTTATTTACTTAAAACAAGCATTTAGTTGACTTCTATGGTTTTGGTGGCGGTCATTGAGAATACGAAGTTTAGTCTTTATCCTTAATTAACTTACAACATAATATATTTTTAGTAGTAAAATAACCAATAAATGTATTCATTGTTTTTTATTTACCCTACAAGCACTGATAGACAATCTCAACTTTTCAATTTAACACTCCCCCAAATCCTGAAAGGTGGTCATTACAATTCTCCTTTTTAGAGATCAAAAGACTGGCCCGGGGAAGTTGTGTTGAACTGCTCAACTGCGCCGGGTTGCAACACTAGGTGAGCACCACAGCTGGATGCAAGCCCTGGTCAGCTTGGCACTAGGTCCGTGCTTTTCCACGCTTCCCTGGAGTGCGATTTACTTTGACTACAATCACAGGCAATCCCCTCTCAGCCATCTATGACACCCTGACAGGTTTGTTTTTGAAGGCCCCACCCATTGATTATGTAGGGAAGTACAATCTCCGGGTATAGAGAACCGGTGAAAAGAGATCATCCAGGTGTGAAATGGGAGTTCAGAGTTTTTTCCTTGGTTTATTGCTGCCCCACTGTGTGCACGCCCATGCTCATGAGTGTTTTTAAGTGTCTTCATTGGGCTAAGGTAATTTTTCTCTTTCTCTCTCTCTTTCAGGTATGGAAAAATTGTATCGACAAAGGCAATTCTTGACAAAAACACAAATCAGTGCAAAGGTATGTGTGAGGGCATCTGTACCTTTAGCTCTAGACTGTGCTGTTACATTGCGAGCTCCAGGTGGAGGTCCAGGCTCCTGCTGCACAGGGCCATGATGTAGAGTATGTGGCAAACCTCTCTGATATTGCCGAGGCTTTGATGAGTTGTATTTCTAGTACCATTGCTCATTAATTTTTTTCATTAACAAACAAAATGAAACTCACAAATGAGAACAAGTACCAAATTGCTTTCAGCATAAAACTAAATTACCTCTTAACAACTTTGGGTTGTCTGGTATGAATGATATCATCAGTGATGCAAATTGATTTCCTATATAAAAATGAGGAACTCTGGGGAAAACTTTCCCATGCAAAACACGTTTTAATTTATCTGTTCTTTAAAGCTTTAGCAACATTGGTTGACTAGGAATGAATTTACTGATGGGCCCACTGTGTCTAAGCTTTAGCTGTAAGCACCTCATGGGATCTCAGATTTGGTATCTTATTAAGGCTTTTTCTATTTGTGGAGGGGGGAATATTGTTGAAGTTATTTGACTATGTCTATGGCTCATGTTTCTTCATGTCTTGGAATCCAATACTTTTGAGAGTTGCATTCTATTATTTATGAAATCTATATGGTCTCTCTTTCATGACTCAGTTCTTACTGGAAAATTGGAATGCTTCCTGTGACATGTTATTTGTTGTTCCTCTAAACCAGTCACTTTAATGACACTGAGATTCATAAGGAGGGTATTGCCAAGATCATCCTAAACACTGTCCCTATTTCTCATTTAAGTATAATAAGCAAAAGTCTTAGGAATGAATACTCATACACTACAGATCACACACTTCATGTCTCGTATAAACTTAAAAAAGCACTAGGTATTCAGGTACTGCAAGAAAAAAAAAAAAAGACATGGTTTCCATCACCTAATAGCTTAATTTCTAGTTGAAAAAACAACCATCAAGAAAACCAAGAAACTAACACTAATCCAATGATTAGGATTAGTACATCAGCCTAATATATGTGAGAGTGTAACAGGCATCTACAAGAGGGGTGTCTGCAAAATATTGTGGATAGAGAATATGGAGACTCCTTTGGGGAAAGTTAAGTTTTTAAAGGCAAAGTACAATGATAGCCTTGAGAAAGGTTGATGTTTAGGAGAAAGAATTTCAGAATATAATTGATCAGACCCACATATCTGGAAGGAAGGAAGGAAGGAAGGAAGGAAGGAAGGAAGGAAGGAAGGAAGGAAGGAAGGAAGGAAGGAAGGAAGGACAAGGAGAGAGGGAGGTGGGGAGGGAGAGAGGGAGGGAGGTAGCCACCTAGGGAAATCATTTAATATGAAAATATGTATGCGTAATATTGATATAGATGAATAATAATACAGATGAATAATATTAATGAGTAATTGAGTTTATACATGGATGGTGCTCAACAATAACCTTGTGTTGTCTGTCCTGTAAAATACTGGCAATATTACGCAAAATAAGAATGTTTGTGGTGAGGTGATGGGATTATGGGTGATAGATTGTTATTAATTTAAATTTCTCCAAATCTGTTATATTGTCAGTGAAGGGGGGGGGGGAATAGCAAAGTAGTTCTTTGTCTTTGTAAAATAACATCAGATGAAACTAGCAATGAATTAGGAGAGACTTTTACCTTTCCTACTTGAATAGACGGAAGTTGAGTTCGCCTTGACCTTTCTTCAGGAAAGAATGAAAAGGGAATGTGAGGTGGCTTTTTCAAACAAAATCCCTGAGAGCACTGAGCCTGTAATTAGAGAACACAAATTGGATTCGGACTTCTCCTAGACACTTGCTTCTAAATCATTTGCAACTTTGCCTCCAGACTAAGACTATGCAATCAAAACCAAATATTATGAAAACTGGATTTATTAATTTTCTTTCTAAAGAAGTGGTATGAATTCAATTTTTCACAGGCTGTTGAACATGTGGCATATTATATGCAAGTTAGTGTTTAGGGGGATGATAAAGTGTGTGCACTTGTCTCCTTAGAGATGAAAAGAAAAAGCGTCAAAATTAACCATGCTATCTCAACCCAAACTCTAGACTCTTCCTCTACCTTAGCATCTAAAAGAGAGGATTTTGTTCTGTCTGTATCCCACCCACACCTATTATTTCTAATTTAGCATATTAAATATTTTAGAGGGTTTTATTGTTGTTGTTGTTATATGTTAACTTTGAGAAGTCTTTGTAATAAATGAAAAAATGTACTTATAATATATTTTGGGAATTATACGACTGCATATTTTTCCTCAAAAGTGTTATCTAGTTATGTACAGGATAAGGCAAAAGTAGGTTTTCAGTGGTGAGACCATGAAATACAGATTTTGTTCTTGTATTATTATTTATTAATTTTTGTATTATTTTCCATATGAACAACCATAAACCTACTTTGCCCCACCCCTGTATTTATTCAGTATTTGTTTGTGATCACTTTTAACATACTAGTATATATTAGGCAAAAGCAAAACTATCCACAAACGTTTAATAAAATATGTAGCCTTGCTGTTTTAAACATATATTTATAATTGACTGTGTTTAGTACTATAATCTACGTGTCTAACTCTTTTGCAGTAATTATTTTTATTGGAAGAAATTTAAATAATTTTTATGAGTTTAATAAAGCGTAAATAATATGATGTAGCTCAGCCAGCATGGCTCAGTGGTTGAACCTTGACCTATGAACCAGGAGGTCATGATTCCATTCCTGATCAGGGCACATGCCCAAGCTGTAGGCTCGATCCCCAGTGGGTGGTGTGCAAGAGGCAGCTGATCAGTGATTCTCTCTCATTATTGATGTTTCTATCTCTCTCTCCCTCTCTCTTCTTCTCTCTCTAAAAATTAATAAAAACATTAACAAATAATAATATGGTAGAGATACATTGCTTTTGCCCATATCTAAATATTACTTTTAACTAATCCATGTCTTATAGATTAACAGAAATCCTTATGTCCAGATATTATTCTCCTATTTTTCAATTCCTTATTTGTAACATCAGACTGATATTAATATACACAAAATGCTCTCCTCATACCTCTACTGGGCTATGTCAAGTATTTCCTCCAAAATTCACCTTTTCAAGAAGCCCTCAGTAGACTCTTCCTATCCTATTAGAGAAGTTTGCACCACCACCTCCTTTGAGTACCATCTGGAAGCAAAGATGCTATGCTACCTTACCTCTCATACTGTTGTGATTAGTTTGAGTCCTTCATCTAGATTATAAATTACTCAACTACAGGGAGGTGAACCTATTGGCAAGGTATGGAGGAAGCAGGGTGGTTCAGAGTGGAACTTAGATTGCAGAAGCCTTTTCTTTCTCTCTGGCATCCTTTGATGCCACATCTATGGAAAGAACGGACATGGCTAGGTATATGTCTTCTAGGCCTGTGAACACCAGGGCCACCAAAGACATACACATACACATGTTTCTGAGAGTCATTCTTGAAAAGTAAGCATTTATACATAAGAATATTTATTATCAGTGCAGAATTATTCTTTTTACTGGTTTGAAGTTATCTATTTTTTTACTGATCCATGATTTCATAAATATATCAGAAATTATATATTGTATTACATGTTTTAAATAATATGCATAATATAATAATGTAAAATAGACAAATATCGGAATGTTCCATATATTACAATTTATGTAAACTTGCAAAAACATAATATCCTTTCAAATACAGGATTTCAAAAAATATGGATTTTTTTTTAAAACCCCACTTAATTCTTCAAGGATTTTCCAGTTAAAGTCTATACCAAGAGAATTTCCAAGTAATAATCTAAGATTTCTTAGACAAATGACAAAACATCTCTAAACATTGCTTTTCTCAACTGTCAAATGAGGTCATCTATATCTATGATTTTTAAAGTATTTTTCAAAATTACATAGACCCATGTTTGTAAAAATGTCTGGCACATACATCAGGTGAATTTTTCTGTGGCTATAGACCTGGATTTCTTCTTGTAGAAACTGTATTGTCTGAGCTTATTCATATATCTTATAATTTAATGCAGTCCTGACTGAGTACATATTACGTATTCAAGGGATGAGTATTTCATGAATTGACGCGTGTTTGTTGACACTAGTTTTGTTAACTGCGAAAGTATAAGTACTTAAAAAACATTTCTTTCACACATTTTGGTGTTGGCTATATGAGAGCCCTCGGGATTTTTTTAAGGCCCATAAACCCAGTGTCTTTGAGTAAAAGCACATTCCGTCACAGTAGCAGGTGGTGGAATTCATTGCAGTTGAGTTGGATAGGTTCTGAAAACCAAATGTTTCTTAGCTCACCCTTTGTTATACTGTTTACACTCATGTTTTGTAAGTTCAAAAGTAAAAAGAAAAAAAAGAAAGAAATAAAACCAAAAAATGAAGATTTTTGCTTCCTTAGTGTTGGAAACCACAGTAAAAGCATGAATTGTCCTTTAATTTTGTGACTGGCATTGTTCTTGTTGACTTGTTGGTTATTCATTTTGCTAATAAAGTAGCTATTTTTTTTCTTTAGTAAAGAAATGAGAACTTCGGAGTATGAAAGAAAGAAAAAAACCCCTCATGAACATGGCATTAAAAACAAAACAAACCCAAATCCCAAAACTATAAAAACCTAAATGGAATGTGAAAGATGAATGTATCATTTGTTATGGTTCTGCAAGTGGCTGTAAGTGGGATCAAATGTTTCTTTAGTTATAAAATGTTGATGATATAAAGTCCCTATTTCATATGATCTTTTAAAAAACTGGTGTGGTTTTCTCCCTGTTGTAGAATACAAGAAAATAGCATGGTCTGCACTTAATTTGTACTACTTCTGTTAAGAAAAGGGCAGGTCATTTAAATTACTAGGCATCTGGATAGACCTACTGGTCATTCTGCTCACATCAGCCCTGAATTGGAAAAAATCTGTATTCATGAAGTGTCTTTGGAACATCTCTATGCCACTTTTGAAGATACAATTTCTTGCCCTAATCAGTGTGACTCAGTGGATAGAGCGTTGGCCTGTGGACTGAAGGGTCCCAGGTTTGATTCCAGTCAAGGGCATGTACCTTGGTTGTGGGCACATCCCCAGTAGGGAGAGTGCAAGAGGCAGCTGATCGATGTTTCTCTCTCACCAATGTTTCTAACTCTTTAACCCTCTCCCTTCCTCTCTGTAAATAATCAATAAAATATATTTTAAAAAGATACAATTTCTCTTTTTTATTTACCTTTATTTTTTTATTTAAGTACTAGGGGCCCGGTGCATGAAATTCGTGCACGGGTGTGTGGGGTGGGGGCTGATGGTCCTTCAGCCCGACCTGCACCCTCTCCAATATGGAGTTCTTGGGGATTCTCACAATCCAGGACCTCTGGTTCTTAACCGCTAACCTGCCTGCCTGCCCTAAACACTCTGCCTGCCTGCCTGCCTGATCCCCCTAACTGCCCTCCCCTACCGGCCTGGTCACCCCTGTTAACTTTCTTTTTTAATCTTATCTCCTTCACGCACAATTGTATTTGACTTCTTCCTCTCACACAATTTTTCTCCTTTATGTAACACTTTTCCTACTGACTCATCATTTATAAACTTTTCTTTCCTTCTTATTTCCTACTTCTGTTCCATCATCATTCTTCCTATTTTTCTACTACCTTCCTTCCCTTCCCACATTCCTTCTTTCATTTATCTTCCCCTTTCCTTTATCTGCCCACCCTCCCCTTTTCCTTCCTTCTCACCTTAAATTTTTTCTTCACTTCCTCCCTCTGACCTGCTTTGCTCCCTCCCCCATTCTCCTTTCAAGCTCTGCCAGCTCCCCCTTTATAACTTTTCTTCCTTCCCTCTTTTTCTCTCATCCTACCTTTGCCATACATTCTTCTCTACTTACTTCCACTGTTTTAATACCTATCTATCTACCTGCCTAATGATCCACTATCATTTATCTTTTTTTCTTTTCTGACTTCTACTTTTAAAATCTGTCCGCAGTATACAACTATACTTGGTTTTCATTATAGGCCTACAGTTCCCTCATACATCCTCTTTTTTTAACTCTGCTGTCTACTGACTCTTTTATAAAATTCTTCCCTCCATCCTGTTCCACCTCTCCCCAACCTGGTTACTTCCCCCAAACTCTCCCTGGCTGCTGCTCCGCCTGCCCCCTGCCCATCTCTTCATCTCCTTGCTCCCCTGGGGGTTCACCCCAGCTCTGAAGGGAGATGGAGCCTCTCACAGGAGACCCCTGCCCTTGTGGCACAGAAAATGGAGCCAGCGAGAGAGTGGGCCCAGGAGGCGTGTGTGAGAGAAAGGGAGCAGCTCTCCTTGCCTCACTAAAGCTTCCCTCATTAAATCCTCCAGCTGCCCAGCCAGCCCACCACTGCTGCGGCTCCTATGGGCCTGGGTGGGTCGTGGGAAACACATGCACAGAGGCTTAGCAGCCTCCCTGCGCATGTGCCCCTGGACCCACCCAGGTCCATCGCAGCCCCTGGGACAGCTGGCTGGTCCCACCACCACTGGGGCTGCGATGGGCCTGGGTGGGTTCGAAGGAGGCTTAGCAGCCTGCGTGTGTGTGTGCCCCAGGACCCACCCAGGCCGATCACAGACTCTGGGCGGGCAGGCTGGTCCCGCTTTTCCTGTGATGGGCCTGAGTGGGTCGCTCTGAGGAAGCCTCCGAGAGTGTGTGTCCCGGGACCCACTTAGGCCCATCGCAGCCCTGGGCTGGCTGGCTGCTCCCTCCCTCGGCTGCCGCCTCTATTTGCGGCAGAGACCTCCAGTCTGCCCGGCAAGGCTGCAGTCTGTGGCTTCTTCCCGGCTCCCGCCTCCGCCATCTTGACTGGATTATTTTGCATACCTTCGCTCTGATTGGTTGGTGAGCGTGGCTTACCCCAAGAAATGGTTAATTTTACTATTTCGCTTTTATTAGTTTAGATACTTTGGTACATAGTATTATATTAGTTTCAGGAAAACAATATAATGATTCTATACTTATACATCTTACAATGTAATCGCCTGAGTAGGTTTCTGTAATTGCAAAGACATCACAATATTATTTTAATAATCCAATTACAAAAGGACAAATATTGTATGATTGTACTTATGAGGTCCCTAGAGGAGTCAGATTCATAGAGACAAAAGGCAGAATGGTGTTTGGCAGGGTCTAGGGGTTTGGAGAGATGGGGAGTTAAGAGTTTAGTAGTTATAGAGTTTCTGTTTGGGAAGATGAAGTTCTGGAGATTATGGTGGTGATGATTGCACAAAAGTGTAAATATATTTAATGCTATTGGACTATACACTTAAAAATTTGTTAGAATACTATGTTTTGTTATTTATCACGTTGAAAAGTAAACGAACAAACTCACCAAAGAATCAGTATAATAATGAAAGTGATTACAGATATAACTTTTTTCCCAAAGAAAACAAGAAAGCTTAAGCTGCAGATATCACAGCTGTCCACATTCTCAGGATGTGCCCACTGTGAGAAGGCAGGAACTGAAACAGAAGATGTCAGGGAAGCAACTGCTAACAGTCTCACTAGGCACTGGATTTGAGGGTGATGTGAAAACTAAACACATTTGATATTGTAGTAAATGAAACCAAGTGGCAAAAATCCCATGAGAAATATACTGTGAGGGACCTTGGAATTTGTCTTTGTGCCACTATTGTTACAGTACATAATTAAAGTGAAAACTAGATTTTTATCGAAGGAATGACTGAAATAATTTTTTTTTTCTGAATAAGGGAATTATGTGGAGTAGAATTTAGAACCCCATTTTAAAAAAATGCTATTACAACACTGTGGTTAAAAAGTTTCTCAATGGTTCTCATGAGATAGTTTTGATTTTAAGAGGTTAAAGTTCAGAAAATCTCTAATTTCATATATATAAAATAAAGAAATTATGGCTAATACTGTACCTTTTCATAGAGAAACAGATAATGAAATTTTTAATGGTTTGATTAGAGGAAAACTCTTACATTTTATTTCTTAAATGAAAATCACATATATTTAATGTGTACAACATAATTTGACATACATAAACATAGTAAATAATTACTACATCAAACTAACACATCATTTCCTCACATGGGTATCATTTTTGTATATATAATATGAGCACCTGAAATATATTCTCTTAGAAAATTTCCAGTACTCAATGCTGTATTATTAACTGACTAGGGGCCCGGTGCACAAAAATTTGTGCACTGGGGTGGTGAGGGAGAGGGGTCCCTCAGCCCGGCCTGTGCCCTCTCACAGCTTGGGACCCCTCTGGGGATGGCCACCTGCTGGTGTGCCTGGCCAGCCTGGGTGAGGGGGCCAATGTCTGTTTGCAGGCTGGTCAAGCACCCCAGTGGAGATCCTCACCCCAGAGGGTGTGGCAAGCCTGGATGAGGGGCCAAGGGCAGTTTTTAGGCTGGCCACAGCTCCCACTGACCCTCTGGGCCATTGCCTGGGAAGCAATGGAGTGGCGCTGGCCACCCCATAGGCTTCCCAGGAGGGGGCATGGGGTCC
>PVJC01000277.1:0-75812 GCA_004026665.1 Murina feae | reverse complement strand
GGGCCTCCCAGCAGGGGGCTGTGGGGTCCCGCTTCCCCCGAAGGCCGTTCCGGCCGGATCGGCCTCCCAGCAGGGGACTGCGGGGTCCCGCTTCCCCCTGAAGGCCGTTCCGGCCGGATCGGCCTCCCAGCAGGGGGCTGCAGGTTCCCGCTTCCCCTGGAAGGCCGTTCCGGTGGCGCTGGCCACTGGATCCACCTCCCAGCAGGGGGCTGCGGGGTCCCGCTTCCCCCGGAAGGCCGTTCCGGTGGCGCTGGCCACTGGATCCGCCTCCCAGCAGGGGACTGCAGGGTCCCGCCAGGCTGGTCCCCGCTTCCCCGGAAGGCTTCTCTGCAGGGGAAGGCATCTGGTGGCCCAGGGCGCCAGATACCTTCCCAGGACCCAGGCTCCCAAGATGGCGGAGCCCAGGGCTGCGGCCTCCGCCATCTTGGCTGGGCTAATTTGCATACAGTCACTCTGATCGGCTGGTGGGCGTGGCTTAGGCCATCCCGAAGAAACGGTTAATTTTAATATTACGCTTTTATTAGTTTAGATTTTATGCCATGTATTAGATTTCTAAACGTATTCATCCTACATAGAAAACAACATTGTACCTTTAAATCAACATCAACTCATTTCTTCTGCTTTTTTGCCTGTGATAATCAATTTTATGCTCTCTGCTTCTATATACTTGACATTTTTATGTTGCACATTTTAGTCATATTGTGTACTACTTTTTTTTTCTTTTGTGTCTGACTTATTTGACTTAGCACAATGCCCTCCAGATTCATCCATGTTCTTCCAAATGAGATGATTTCCTTCTTTCGGACTGAACAATATTTGTGTGTGTGTGTGTGTGTGTGTGTGTATCACAATTTTTTTATTCATTTATTCATAAACTAGAGGCCTGGTGCACAAAAAAATTTCTGCACTCCAGGGGGTCCCTCAGCCCAGCCTATGCTCTCTCACAGTCTGAGACCCCTCAGGGGATGTCCACTTGCTGGCTTAGGCCTGCTCCAGGGAGCAGGCCTAAGCTGGCAGTCAGACATCCCTCTGACAGTCCAGAAGCCCTCGGGGGATGTCCACTTGCCAGCTGAGAGCAGGCCTAAGCTGCATTCAGAGATTCTTAGTGCTGCTGAGGAGGCAGGAGAGGCTCCCACCACCACCACTGTACTGGCAGCCATCAGCCTGGCTTGTGGCTGAGCAGAGCTCCCCTGTGGGAGCCCACTGACCACCAGGTGGAAGCTCCTGCATTGAGCGTCTGCCCCCTGATGGTCAGTTTTTGTCATAGTGACCAGTCATTCCCAGTTGTTCTGCTGTTAAGGTCAATTTGCATATTACCCTTTTATTATATAGGATGGGCTCTTATGCCTAGCCTATTGTAAATAATGCTGAAATGAACATTGGAGTGCAGGTATATCTCTTTAAGAGATACTGATTTCATTTCCTTTGGAGCTATACCTAGGAGAGGTATTGCTGATCATATGGAAATTTTATTTTCTGGTTTCCATACTGTTTTTCATAATTGCTTTATCAAATTGAATTCCCACCAACAGTGTAAAGAGACGTTTCATTTTATCCACATATTCACCAGCAATTATCTTTTTTTAAAAAATAGCCATCTTCACAGGTATGAGGTGATATTTCATTGTGGTTTTGACTTGGATTTCCAGGATGATTAGTGACATTGAGCATCTTTGTAACTAAGCATCTGCTGTTACATAAACCAAAGAAATCCTGGAGAAGTTGTTCTGCCATAGATAGTGGTCAGGGGCTTTGAGATTTTCTTCTATTGTGAGAGAATAATGTAAGACGAGCAATAATGAGTAAAACTGCTTATACAACTATCAATGAAAGCACAAGTATATATGTTTGAAATCTGTGTGAGAAGTAAATGTTGCTACTTTGCATCATTGTAATTGACCTGTTAGGCTCTAGTAATATGGACTATCATTATAAGGATATACAGCCCATTACACTGTCCAATTCAGCTTATCTTCCCTCTCTTTATGTCCTTCAGAATTTACTGGTGGAGGGCCAATTCTGTAACTCTGCTTCTTGTTGGGGAATTTTTTAAAAAATGACACATGGTGTCATTTTCCAGATACAAGGTTTCTATTACGTAAGTGAATTTTTTTTGTCGACAATAAAAAGTCAGCCTGGTACATGAACTGGCGAAGATATCAGATGTGATGGCAGACCAGAGGCTGGTTTACCTGATTTGGAAGAAAGATTTATGGTACTTATTTAACCCGTTTATTTGTTTGTTTGTTTGTAGAAGCAGGGACTATTGCCTAAATTTTTACCTTTGTGTTTCCCGTCTGAATTCCCTTAAACAGAGGAAGTAACCTCTTCAATCTGTTTTTCACGAACCTACCAACCAACTAATCATCCAGTGAACAAAAAAAAATTAATTAATTAATTAAAATAATAAACAGGAAGTGAATCCAAACAAAGAGTTAGTAATAGGGACTTTGGCTTGTTTACCTAGGACAGAAGAAAACCTTAGGGGAAGGAGCTGGGGAATGCGTAGGTCATAAGCTGTAGTTCTCAGAAATATGGTAAGCTGTGGTCATGGAGGCAGGAGATACAGCTGTGCTAATATGTTGTGCAACCCAGTTTTGATCAAATAGTTGTTCAGCAGGCTGGCATCTAGAACTCTCTTAGAACATCCTGTAACTCATCAAAAGGGCAAACGTGTCTAGTAAAGAATGTTGTTTGACTGCAGCACTGCTCAAATGTATTTAGATGCAAATGTTTTTTAGAGGAGGCTAAACCACTCTATTATTTTCTTAAAACAAGCCCACTTCATTTATTTATGTACATGTGTGTCCCCCAAAGGCATACATATCTTCAACTTTCAATAGCCTATAGCATTGTTCAATGGATATCAAGTAACTTCAAGAGTTATTATCTTCCCCATTTTACGGATGAGAAAAAAAGGCAACCCTGGGAATGCTGAGCAACTTCTCAAACATCATATAGCCAGCATTAAAACAGAAATCTAAGTCTGTAAAAGCCTCTTTTTGCTTTTCCTCACTCCAAATAACCCCCATAAGACCTGCAGTAAATGGCCTTGGATGTTCGTCATCACAAGAAGACACAACCACAGTGTTTAGAGTTTGTGCAAAGGCGGACAGTTTGGAAGTAACATGCAGTAGTTTTTACCCACCCACTTTCCACCACTATAAACAGTATGGATCAGGCACTCTAGTTCTGTTTTGTCATTTAATAGAGATGTAAAAGAGCATGCAAGATTGTGTCTTGAAAACAGAGGCACCTTTTGAAAATATTTTGTTCATTTTATTTAGAGTAATTTTTTTCTTAAAGAATGGTTTTCTGTTAACTTCAATTTTATATTTAAATTAGATTTACAAGTGTTTAGCCTTCCACATGTTTTAGCTTTAAAGTGAGCATCAGTTGAATCGATTTTATGTGGGGAAAATATCACATAATTAGGGAGGGTGGCAGGCAGAGTGCAGCTGCCAGTTTCTCTCACTCTCAGGACTCAGGAGTCAGAAGGAGGAATGTGCTCTCTTAAAGGGCCTATGTGGTTGAGTTTCACGGCAAATGCTCTCTTTCATCTTATTTAAGTTCGGTTTGGCTTGCCGCCGTTGTTTGCTCATGGGAATAAGGTTAAGACCTCTGAAGAGGCCACTTTATCCCAATTCCTTACCCAGGCTCCCTTCTTTTCCTTAAATAGCTTGCACTTAGTTGTGCAAACTGTTTGGGGTCATTATCTCCTTGACAGAGGCACCTAGGAAAAAACAACTATTTTCTATTCAGATTCTGAGGTATGATCGAGTTTAATCAAAAGAGACTTTTTTTTTAATGTTTTTAATTTACCCATGAACCAGTTATTATGGAAAAACACCCAAATGTCTATACGGTAATTTTTCTTTTCTTTTCTCAATCTGTTTTCCCTCCCTCAAAGTCTCTTCCCCTATCGTCATAATTTCCTATTGTCTCAAGTTGCCTTCAAATCTCTAACTCCAACCCAAAGGCTATCTAATCTCTCATTTTGGGGGGAATTTTAAAGAAACATTGAGCATCTGTGTTTAGTTCTTTTCAACAGATCTATTCAACAGGCACGTGTTTTACTACCTCAACCTCCCTAGAATCCCCTGTCCCAGTATACGTCTCACGTTTTAGAACATTTGAATTGTAAGTCCGTTTCTTCCTTGTCTGATCTGTGAGAGATATGTATCTCAGGCCTGATGTTCTACTTCCAGATGCTGATCTCATCACTGGCTCCTCCTTATTGGGACTGTTGAGAGAATTACTTTACTTCTCCAAAATCATCATTTGTATTTGGTCTCTTTTTGTGGATGGGATTTTTGTAGGAAGTACCATAACAGCAAGGCATCCAACTGCATATATGTAGCACAAATTAACTCGCTCTCAGGTAGGACATGGCTGTGCGTTGTCAAGTTCATGTCCACAGGCAACGATGAAGTCCCTGTGCATGGGCATCTATATTTCTCCAGAGTTAATAGTTAGACTTGACATTACCATAGTTCCTTGAAATTTGTGGACAAATAATGGAAATAAATTAACAGCTTTTTCATTTGGTTTTAATTCACCGGTTAAAGCCTTACCTGAAGCCCTGTGCTGCAAGTGGTTTCATTCAGGCTTTGCTCTCTAAACAATTTGTAGATGGTTGTTCAGAATTCTCAGCCATCGTTAGCTAACTGCAAACATGTGGAAATACAGAGGCTATGACCTTCAGATCCACTCCAGAAATACAAAGTTAGTCTCTGAGTTTAGAGAGGAAATGCTTCTCTCTCTCTCTCACTCTCATCTCTCATCTCTCTTTCTCTTACCACGAATTGGGGCTGAGGTTTTGATCTGGTCTCACATGCGTCTGAGCTGTCCTGGACAGAGAGGGAAATGGACCTCCTGGATAACATGTGCATCATTAAAACTTGACCATGTCCTTGCTCCAGGGAGCAGCAGCTCAGTTAAAGTGTGCAGGAAGTTTTGTTTTTTAAGATACAAAAAAATGGGCCCAAATAAAATGGAAAGTATTGATCATTGATGATTATTGATGAAACTTTATCTATGAAAGTCAACCAAAAAAATTAATTTAGAGGGACAGTGGAGATGCCTCCTATCTGTCAGCTCTATTTAAAAGCAAAGGTGTCACTCGACCATGTCATATCATTTATTCTAAAAAAATAATATTTTAGATATGGAAAATCTAGACACATGAATGTAATTTTTGCATCATATTACTGAAATCTCTGAAATAAATATGCAAAAATGGGGGTGAGTTAACTCCAGTGAAAGCAATGGAGTATTTTATAACCATTTAAATGGTAATTGTTAAGACTCTGAGGTAGCATGGAAAACTGGCTAGAGTGGAAGACAGAAAAACAGAAAAAAATATGTGCACTCTGCTAATAACTAGGTCAAAATGTTATTTATGATGACTACTGAAGATATTTTTTCTTGATAGGTGTCACTATCAGTTGACATTTATGTCTTCTCCTCTGGATAACATATTCTTTGAATGAGGGACCATATTTTACTACAACTGCAAAACTAAGAGCTAGCATACAACAAGAGCTAATAAATATTTCTCAGTTAATCCATGAAAAGATAACAAATGTCTAGAAAAACAACAATAATGATTAATGGGAAAATAATTTAACAGTATTAAAATGCAACAAGGAGAAAAATGTTCATTTATTCTACAACGAGACAGTTTAAGGATGAATTTACCTTCATTAAAATTCAATTACATGTGTAAATTTTTGGGTCTCAGTCATTTGGAATGATATGGCAAAAATGGTAGATTTCCTATTACCTATTATGAAATATAAGGCTTTTCATGACCTGGCCTGTCCTATCTTTAACACCAGGATGACTGCACTTTTTAAAAAATATTTTGTATTGATTTTTCAAAGAGAGGAAGAGAGAGAGATAGAGAGTTAGAAATATCAATGAAAGAAGCATCGATCAGCTGCCTCCTGCACACTCCCCACTGGGGACGTGCCTACAACCAAGGTACATGCCCTTAACCAGAATTGAACCTGGGACCCTTGAGTCTGCAGGCCGATGCTTTATCCACTGAGCCAAACTGGTCAGGGCAGGATGACTGCACTTTTGTATAACATGAGCCCTGTACAACTCTGAAACTGACAGAGCACTCAGATTGTGGTCCATGTGAATTGCACCACTGGAGTTGTACAATGAGCAGCCTGTGGCCATACAGATAACCCTGGCCAATCCTCATCTCTTCACACCATACCCAACTATTTCCATCTCATATGCAAAACACTCTTTTCTTTGCTGGAAACATCACCCGTCCCCCATCTATATATATAAAAGCCAAGCAACCGAAATGATGGAATGACTGGAATGACTGGTCACTATGACGCACAATGTGGTGGCCAATTGGCCCAATTGAGGCCCCAATTGCCCCCCCCCAACCTTCTATGGCTCCTTTCCCCAGCTGGCCACATCCCTGATTGCCCCCTTCGATTAGGGGCAGGGCTGGCCAGCCAACTTCCCACATCCTCTCCTCCTGGCTGGCCCAGCCCCCAATTGCCCCCCATTGAGGCAAGCTGTCTGGACTTCACCCGTGCACAAATTTGTGCATTGGACCTCTAGTTTAATAATAAAGTCTGGTATGTATTGAGCATTTACTAAATACAGAAATTACATTAAGACATTATTATATATTATGGCACTCTTTTCCAAATTGTTTTACTTATTATCTTCATTTTATAGGTGGGAGAGACCAGGAACTGGTCCACATCTCCACAACTATGAAATAGCGGATATGGAATATAAATTCAGGTTGCCTTTGTTCTAAAGCCTGATTATTCTATCTTATCCCTCCCCTAGGCTGTCTCTGTGCTCTTCCTTGTCTTGCAAGATTCAGCAAATGTGCACCAAGTCTTCAAAGCTTTATCTTTCCCTCTATCCCTGCTCAAACTGACTTAGATACCCTTTTTCTGTATGTCTTAATAAAACTCTCAGTTCTCCCAAAAGTCTAGCCAGTACTTAACAAACTGGGTACAATCAGTGATTTTTCTTTCATGTTCCTCTTATACCATGGCCTTATCAAGAGCAAGAATTATACATTTCTTCAGATAACAAAAAAGACTACATCTTATTTATTTCTTATTCACTGTATTTAGCACATGCTTGACACATGAAGTAGTTACCCAATGAATATTTGGAGAAATAAAATAATGAATGGCTTAACCACATCTTAGGTTCTCAGTACATGGAAGTAACACCAAGAAGTCATCAAGCCTGTGATTTGGGTTGTGATTAGAAACTAGAATAAAATTGTAGCTATTTGTCACCCAGCTGCAGTTAGCACAAGTTCTTGTTAAGAACTCTTGGGGTTAGGGTTCTTTTGAAAATTCCTTGTCTTCCTTGTTTTAAAACAGTGCTTTAATCATGTCCCTTAACTACTTTGGGACTTGCTATTTCATTCCTTATTAAGTTTGAATCCCTCAGTATGGCCTCAAAGGCCCACCAAAATATGTCTTAACTCGCAATATTTTTCATTCTGTTCCAACATGTGCCTTTAATGTTATGCAGGCAGTCACTTTGCTCTCCCAACATCATGGTTATACCACTCTTGGGTGTTTACTCAACTCATCCCTACCTCCCAGAAGCCCCTTCTCTGTATAGCCTTTTTCCATTGTAAACCAGACTTGAATTACTGGGTAACTTCAAATTCTACTTTGCCAGTGCAAGCTTACTTGTTTACCTTAGCTCTTGGTAAAGTCTCTTTTCTATGAATTCATATTACCCCTGTCAGAAAATTTGCCATCTAAAGATATTGTTGAGTGTTTCCAGAAATGCTTTAGTTATGCTAGCATGGTTTCCCCAACAAAATTAACAAACACCTTGCATTTCTCTTGTTGTTTAAAATCACAAGGTATTGAGTTCCCACTACGTGTTGGGATCTATGCTGCATGTTTTACAAACATCTTATCTGGAATAGATTTGAGTTGCCCTTTGGTTAATGACAAAGGAGAAAAGCTTTCAACGGAGAATTGATTAAAGTCAGAAGTTGGTTTCTAAAAATAACTTCGACCTAAATTTAACAGTGATTCTAATGATTCATTGTATTTGAACAGACGACAGCATACAACTATTTCTGTGCTTGGGTGTTTCATGTGACTTTAATATTTAGTAAATAGCATATGTGCAGAATAGTTTTTACTCTTGTTGGATAGTTGGTGCCTCTGTGAGTCTCTGTGTTTGGTCTACGAACTCCTCCATGTTAAAATACCTCGACCCTATCGTTAGCCCAACACTTTGCCAACATCTGCTGTTGGTTATAAACAGAAACCTGGAAAAAGAGTTTGGATTGGTAGGCATAAAAAGTAGGAGTTATGGACCCTACTCATAGGATCACTATATATGAAGAATAATACCCTTTAGGCCTTTATTTGGGGACTATTGCTCAATCATTGTCCCATTTATAAGAATAATAACTATGAGGTTTTCATACCCTGACTTAAAAGTTGAGGGGTCCCACTGTGTCTTGGGAAAGGATGAGAACACAGGGTCACAAGACTAGCTACAAACAGAAATTTCATATCTGCCAATGTTCTCAGTCACTTTGCTGACACTGTGCTCCTGAATTAGGAATTCCTCAAAGAGCAGAAGTTGGCAAGGAAAAGGCAGGCTTTTCCAGTAACATGAGCTTTAAGTTTATATGCAATTAAAATTCTAATGTTATAATGTGTGTATATATATCTATATATCTGTATCTATATCTATATCTATATAGATATAGATATATACATATATATACACATACATACACACACATATATATGTTAATGCTGGTTATAGAAACATTAGATATTTGTGATATGTTTAGTGTCAGCCCCTTCCTTTTCTTATACTTCCTAACTTTTTATTCAGATTTATTAAAAATAAGGCCAAGGGAAGAAAAAATGGGAAAGCTTACACCATGGAAAGGTTATCTTCCCTATCTCTCAGCAGATGCTGGTTGGAATCATTAAGGACATGGAGAATTGCTCTGTCATTTTTATATTATGCTGGTTAGTAAATAAGTACATCACATATTTCTAAGTTATGGGTATGAGCATTTGAAAAGGGTAAAAAAAGCAATTTATTCTTTAGCTGCAATATGTAATGAATGTAATAGGCACATTTTTATTCTCCTGACATTATCTTTTGAATTAAATTATTATCTAGAGACTGTAAATACTGCCCGAATCCTTCTTGAATTTAATCGTTACAATCCATGAGACTGTCCACAAGTATTCCTGGAGTAAGTAACTTAAATAGTCTGAAAACTTCAAGATGTAATATCAGTGTATTAATGTAATTCCACTTATTTAAAGTTTCCACTTGATCTGTGATCCGGGCTGCTCTATTGTTTCCTTTTTCACTGAGAAACTGGCCTGAAGACTTGAGGATTCACATCAGGGACCTTGTAGGGGAATCAAAACTGGCACCAACTAAACAAAACACAGAGCAGTGGCAGGGAGCGCTCCATTCCTTGTAGATCCATCTTGGACAAAGGCTGTCTAATATTTCAAATTCTGTGGCTTGTGAACAATCCTGTGTGCCACGGGCCTCCACCTCTGGCATTTAGAATGCATATATATGAGCCGAGGGGTATTCCGACAATCCATCTTTTCTGTAATCGCTGCAGCGGTTCCAAAAGCCCTTAGCTGGAGGATATATTTGGAAAGCGCTGCTTTTCCGCTCTCGACACATTCAGGTAACCATTCCAAAGCTGCTAAGGTTCCACTTGAGAGGGAACTGGCTATTACCGGGCGTGCCGTGTGTCATAAATGGGCCTTATTATAGTCAGCCAGACCCCTGAGCAGCTATTTCCAAAGGAGCAGCCCGAGATTTGATTATACGGGTCTCTCTCCCAAACACATCCTTTCACATCTGACATTTACACTGGTTGCAGATTTTTATGTAACTCGTTAGAGAGCAGTCTGAACCTTAAAAAGGTGTTAGTCTTCCTAGAACCCTCGGGCAAAGGAAAGTCTTTTATTGGACTGAAACGTTTGGAGTTGAAAGCCGCACTTGTCTGATTGGAAAGAGTTTCAGGGAACGGATTTTGTTATTTTTCTAAGCGAGGCTACAGGAATTGAGCTGGAGATATCACTGACCAAAAAGGATTTTTTTCCCCCTTACAAGAGCTGAGAACCAAAGGAAATGACTCCAGTGTTTAAAATCCCTTTGTTTTCTCTGTGGCCGGTATCTGTGCAGCTGAGACGAATCATTCCAGTTGGCCCCCGCCCAGACTTTATGGGAACTGAGATTAGGAAGTTGTATGGTCAAAATAGTCATTGTACAAATTGCTTCCAGTCTGAAAACCTCCAAGTTCTTGACAAAGCCATGAGTTTTTACATTTGATTTTTTTTTTTTTACAGGGGTGACTGGCCTATCCCTCATTAATTACCCTGTGAGGATTTCTTCAGTTCCTTTAGTAACTTCTATAAATTGTTTCCATTTCTCTTGGGTGGGGGGAGGAGCCAGGGTTTGTGGGAGAAGTGTGCAGGGTGCCTGTAAATTTCCTCTTTGTGAGACACCATGTTTTGCCTATTTCCGTCACCTTCCATTTGAAATAAAATAGTGCTGGGCCACAGGGAAGCTTATAAAAATGTGCTTTGTTCCTTTCCTAATTTCATTGTACACTTCTCTTCCTGCCTTGCTTCTCAAATCTGAGCAGGATGAGATGCCAGATGTGGTCTCAAAATTCAACACCCATCACTTCCTTTGACATGATCATGCTCTGGGGAAAGAAGAGGGGGTTCGTCTGTCTGTAAAACACTCTCCCCAGTCCTCAGGATCTTACTTAGTTTCTGTATTTCTCATGCCTAGCATCACTCTTGGCATGTTTAGAGGCCCTTAGGTATACTTCAACAATGCAGTAGGCTCAAACTGTGGCACCTGATAGTACTGGACACTGACGCGATTAGAGAAGAATTTATGGCATGCTCTAAAATGTCTGAATTGTGTTCTCTGAATTTAAAACTGTGGCTGAGGCCCTGGTTGGTTTTGCTCACTTGGTTAGAGCATCATCTCACAGGTTCCATTACTGGTCAAGGGCATGCACTTCCATTTCAGGTTCAATCCTGGGCCCCAGCTGGGGCAGGAGGCAACCAATCAATGTTTCTCTCCCTGCCCTCCCTTTCCACTCTCTCCAAAAAAATATCAATGGAAAAAAAAAAGGATTAAAAACAAACAAACGACAACAAAAAAACTGTGTTGAGGAGGTAGCGATGGACATAATTCTCTATTGACAAATTTTTAGGTTTTTTTCTTTTATCTTATCTATTTTATGGGAAGTTATGTAGGGTCCATTGCCATACTTGACTTTTTTTTACACCAGCAAGGCTACTCAGACTTCCATGGAGGTCATCGCTCCTCCATCTCAATGGTCTTCTTTCTAAGAAGTGTTCAGATATGTTGGGGATTAGCAGCAGTTCTCTTATTTAACATATACAACAGATTAACATGAACATTGAGGCTGACATTTAGCAATGAATGGGATTCACATTGTCCTTGCTCAGTCTAATTTGTTGCGTCCAACATTTGTCAAATGTGTATTTTTGGCCGATCTTGTGCTAGGCACTAGGAATAAGAAACTGGAACGATCTATTGTAAGGTGACCAGACGTCCCACTTTTGGCGGGACAGTCCAGATTTTTAACAATTTGTCCTGCTTCCCACGGCGTTTTAAAAAAGTCCCAATTTTTGGAAAGAGACATATGTACTACTCTTTGTAATATTTTAAGTAATAATAATAATAATAATAATAATAATAATAATAAAAAGAACCCCCCTGGTCAATGGTGTCCCGCTTTACCAATGTTAAAATCTGGTCACCTTAACTATTGCCTATCCCTAAGTACTCAGTGGGTAGGAGGGGCAGAAACTATAAATGTATAACTGAAAAATAATATAAGCATAATAGCTAATAATAATATCCAGTAGCCATGATGCATGTCATACATGCCATATCTTCTTTTAATGACTCTACATGGCTTAACTCATGAAATCCTCCCAATGGCTTTATGAGGTAAATGCTAAGATTATTAGCATTTCACAGATGAGGATACCCAGACTCTGTTTTCAAGGTCATTTGGCCTCCAAACCTCAGAGTCTGAGTCCAAGCAGTTCAAACGATAAGGTCTTAACAGCTATGCAGTAGTGCTACAAGTACATTGCTCTTAGGCAAAAATGAAGAACTGTCTAAATTTCCCCCAGAAAAAGCACAGAGGAAGCTTTTAGGGAAGAGGCAATATTTGAGCTTAATTCTAAAGGATCAATGGAAGTATAGGTAGCAGAGGTGGCAGAGAAAGATTCACCTGGAGAGGGAAGAACATGGTGATGGCAGAATGCTGGAGCAGTGTGCCATGTTTTACTGATGGATTAAAAGTAGAATTTTAGCATATATGGGAACAGTAAATGATGTAATCCAAAGTGCAAGTTCAAGTCTTATTGTCAGGTTTCTTGCATAAAAGGAAGAGCAAAGAGCATACTGCAAAGGCAATGGAAATCAAGCAGAGATTTACAGGCAGAGGAAAATAATGTGGTTAGAACTATGCTTTGGAAAGTCAATTATAGCTGAAGAATTGAGAATGACAGAGAAGGGGTAAGCTAGAGGCAGGAGTCAGGCTAGGAGAACAGGTCCTTTTCCTTGCATTCCTTGGTTAGTGTAATAGACTACAAGTGGCCGAATGGTGATTTAAACTATATTTCCCCATACTGTTAGAAGGAGACCAAAGGAAGGTAGGTAATTCAGAGCCAATGTGATGACTCCACCATGATGAACTTAGTTAGCACTTACCTACCCTTAGATCCTTGTGTTTGCTTTTTCTCTTCATGTCTCTTGCCTGTGGCTGCAGATAGCTGCTCTGTTTTCACATTGCATTTACATTTCAGGCTGAAAAAAAAAATGAGAAAGCTAAAGGGCAAAACACAAGTGGCAACTGAATGTGTCCTTGTTCGACAGATTTCTACTTATATGTCATTGACCCCAAACTGTATCATCGACACGGGTTTGTGCTACTCAGGTGAGGCTGGAAATTGTTTTTATAACTGAGCACTTTGCCAACCATTAATAAAATAAGGAACTAGTTGATCTCTTACCCCCTCCTCCCCCATCTTCCCCTGACTGTGCTGGGGGGCAGGGTGAGCACAATGGCGGGAAAAGGAGACATATGTAATACTTTCAACAATAAAGAATTTAAATGAATAAAAAAAGGTACTGGTAGGAAGAGAATATTGCAAAAGTGGATATTATATTGATCTATCTGAGAGTTGGAGAGGTCATGGACAAGGCTTTGGGAGTAGAAAAAGTAAAGTGGGGACAAATGTTTGAGATGAGAATCAGTAAGACTTGGGCACCAATAAGATGAGACAGACTAGGAAGAGGAGAAATCAAGGAAGATGCTATATTTTGTGTCTTTGGCAGCTGGGTCAGTGAGTATGGTTTTAACAGAGATGTGGAGAATAAAGGAAGATTATCCTTATGGACAAAATAACACATTTGATGAGGATATATTGGGTTTGTTATAACACTAGAAAATATGTGAAAATTTAAGTAGTTGGTATAAACAGACTGAAAGGTCAGGAGATGATGATATGAGTGTCAGGGTCATTGCTAAATTGTTAGTAAATGTGTATCTATATCTTCTCTTGATCTCTTTCATAGCGAAATAAGGCCATGATTAAAGACATATCCTTTAACAGAAAAGACCGTGAAAACATTTATAGTTTTCAAGGTCAATTAGCAATTCTCTTTTCACCTTGGCAGGAAATGTCTAAAGTTTAAGTGCCATTTTCATCTTGTCAGCATACCTCATACTACTTTTTTTGTTCATCTTTCAAAATATGTATGATTTTATAAGCTTATTCACAGTTTGTAATTGGCTGAAGGCAGGGGTCTGCTTATACTGTGTTATAAGGTGGCAAAGATGACATTATACTTTTGTGTGTGTCAATTAACAGAGTTTTCAATTCCCCCATAAAAAATGTATTATGATGTTCACAAAAGCAAACAAACAAACTGAGCATGATAGGGGTACCTAAGTGAGCAAGGCTGATAGGATCTACGGTAGAGAGATGGGAGGGGACAATTGCCTTTTGTGTTTTCAAGCTAGTAATAGCCTGAACTGACAACATTGCAATCAAATTGCTATATCACCTATTGATCATTGCATGAAAATTTGTACAGTTCTTCTGGAAAGCAATATGTCCCTCTGTTTTAAGACATCCCTAGATATATGTCCTACTGGGAACTAATCTTGAGACATAAACTAATCCAAGAGAAGAAGAAAATCATCTGTAGAACTATAAATGAGAAATTATGAGGTCCGAATAAGGTAAGGACGATGTAAATGGAGAAGATTTGAGATTCAAGAAGTGTTAGAAGGTCAAGATGACCACATCATGGAGAGGATGAGAAAACCTAGAATGACCTACCGATTTTGGCCTGGACAACTGCCTTGGCTCACTGACTTAGAAACAAAATGCACAAAAAGAAAAATATATATTAGTAAGATTGCACAGATTTGTATTGAGAACTGTTTTACCTTGCACAAATTAATGCATGTGTACCATGCACAAATTCAAGAAGGCAAATACATTACCAGCACCACAGTAGGCTAAGTAAGAGTTGTGCAAGATTTATACAAGTAATTAGCTAACCTAAATTGAGAAAAAAATTAATATAACCTTATTGGTGGAAATAGTTTAACTTGATAAATACTATCGGGAATAGTGTTTGTCAATTTCAGAGAATGCATATGTACCATACATAAATTAATATAAAGGATCATTATGCCTTTTTTGCTGATTCTCAGCAGAACATTGAAAGTGCTGCTTTCTAAGATGCATGTTCTATTGCCTCATGGAGTTCCATCATGACTCATTTGTGTGTAATTCTACAGAGGGAAGCTAGTAAGGACTCATATCATAGACACTCATTTGGAAGGAATCATAACGTAGTCCCTATTGAGGTCAAGGTTCTGTCAAAACAAATATTTACTGTTCCATCAGCCAGTAGCATCCTTTCCACCGAGTCACTCCGGGGTCACCTCTCTCTGTGTTCTGTCTCTTCTTGAATGTTATCTCTTCAAGAGTCCCTTCCATGGCAGTCTTATCTAAAATAGCATCCTGTCACTTACTACTCTTACCCCACTTTATTATTTTTTTCATAACCCAGACATTCTACTGCATGTTCTTCCATCCTTTCTTGTACTATTTTAAATTGTATTAAGTAGTATATACTATTTTCTGTCTTCCCAACTAGCATACATCTTCATGATGGGGCAGTTGTTTGCTGCAGTATCCTCAGAACCTTAGAATAAAGCCTAGATCTCAGGTAGGTGTTGTGATCCTGAGACTTTCTGATATTTCCTAGTACAGTTATTTCTTATTGCATCAGTGACTTAGTATATTTGTTAATATCTTTAAAAAATCAAGTTTTGATTGGTCTTTCCTACTTTGGAAGAGAGCAAAACATAGGTCCTGAATCTCTGCTCCTCCACTCCCTCATGCTGGGCTTCTACACTGAGTCAGGGTAAGTCTGAGAACAGAGCTTTGATCTTATAGCTGTGCTCCAGCCCTCTGTGGGTTTGTCTTTCTAAAAACAATTTCATTCTTAATGGTCTTAAGCTTCCTTTTTGAATTGAAATGCCAGAAAATTGAGCTCATTATGTACAAATCTGTGCTGACAAATTTGTTTTCTACTTTTCAATGGGATCACGGAAATGAGAGCACTGTTGGCCCCTGTTCTCCGTTCTTTGTGTAAATTAACTCATGTATCCATCAGGACTATTATTATCTCTGTTTTTCAGAGGAGGAAACTGAGGCAAGAAGAGGCAGAAAATCAATAAGTGACAGAACCAGAATTTGAATTTGAATCCTGACAGGCTAGGGCTGTAAGTCTCTAACAACTCAGATACATAAGGTTGACACAGCCAACCTTGTGCATTTAACAAAATAGAACTATTGTTGACCTCCTCGCTGAAAGTTTAAGATCATGATTTATTTAATCTGGTTTGGGCATGCAATCAATGTGGAATGTTCTTTATCTCCATTTTAGCGTAACCAAGACTTGCCCATTTTACAAGATTTAGCTTGCTTTATAGCACTTGATAATCAGAGTCCAGTCAGGAAAACGGAAATGCCTCCAAGCAAGTTCATAAAGGGGGCTGTTTGCATAGAGATAGAAGAGCTAAGAACTAAACACAGCCTAGAGGGGAAACCTAGAGGTTAGGACAGTAGGGAAATGCTAACACATCTAGGTCTGGAGGGGTAGAAGGAGTGGACTTACAGGAAACTGCAAAGCACCTTAGGTGTAGCCAAGGGTGGGGAACCTTTTTTCTGCCAAGGCCAATTTGGATATCTATAACATCATTTGTGGGCCATACAAATTATCAACTTAACAATTAGCCTGCTGTATTTGGTCAAACATTTAATTAACTCACCCCTAATGCCTTGTCAGGGCCAGACCCAATGACTTTGTGGGCAGGGGTGGATATTCACTACCCCTAGCTAGACGAGGTGGAAGGAGATGGGATTTCCATAATCTAGAATTTGGGGTCATTCAATGAAAGCAAAAACTACAGGAAGGGTGTCTGGTGGGAGCTGGGACCAGTAGGAGACACTATAGAAGAAAAAAGTACATTGTCTTTTCTTCTTCAAGCTTTTATTCTGCCAGTGCCTTCCATTGGCTAAGCCTACTGGGATCCATTTGGCAAAGGAGCCTGGAAAATGTAGTCCCCAAGGATACCAAGCAGAATGATTCTGTAGGCCAACAGATTATGGACCAGCCTACAGCAGAGTTCTGTATTCAGAACTTCCATGGCCCTTCCCCTGGCACCTCTCCTTTTTCATGGCACTTTAGATATTTGAATAGTGGTGAGCACACAGTCACTGCTCATTGACTTTATTGAATACCAGCACTGTTGTATGCAGTCCATATAATCAGTTCTTTAATACCCAGGAAACCCATGTAATGTAACCAAAACTATCGCCCCATTTTCCAGATGGGGAAACTGCAGCACTCTAACACAATGAACAAGTGGCTGAACCTGAATTCAAATCCATGCTTTCCCGCTCCAATATCCATTCTCCTAATCACCATACACCCCTGCTTCTTGAGATTTTTGCCTTTCTGATTCTTTGAGCATCTAATACAGGGCACTGTGTGTAGCAGGTGTTCATTAAAGAATCTTGAAAAAAAATGGTTTTCCTGATTGTAATATTATGTAGTAATCACGTAGATTCTTAAACTTGTATAACCACTTGGATTTATTTGTTTTTTTCCAACATTTTTTTGGTGTTTTTTTTTTCAACTCCCATAGTCTAATTTTCAAATGATGAACATTTTCAACTCCATAGCTGATTATTACATGTTTTTGGAAGACAATATTCTTAGGGTCAAATATCCAGGGATATCTTCTTTAGATGTCTCCATTGTTATCTAGGGGGGCATCCTTTGCTCTACATTCTTGAGAACAGTCATGTTGATTCCTGGAGAGTTAACTTTAATGAGGCAAATAGTCTTACATAGCTACTTTCTATTGCCAGTCTCCATTGATGGCTTATTATACTTAAGAAATTTTACATATGTCATCTCCTTTACATATGTGCTCATGGCAACCCTATGAGCATTCTGATAAAAATTTCTAATGTTTTTAATTTTTAATATCATTTTTGGTTACCAGTGTGTTTTAAACTGTTATCATGTCCTATTTCAATAAGAGAAAACTCAGGTTCATGTGCCACACCCAGTAAGTGGCAGAAAGGGCATTTGAAAGTGTATCAGTCTGGCTACAAAACTTATGAAGTTTTCAGTGAAACTCAATACCTTACACACAACAGCCTGCAGAGATAAAGGAAATGCAGCTGCTCCTTCTGATGCCTAAGTGGGGAGGGGAGGGGGGTAATGCTCCTTTAAAATACACACACCATACACTGATTTCACAAAACATTGTAGCCTGGAAATATGAGGGTTCTCTTTAAATTCTTAAGAATGACCTCTTATGACCACAAAGAACAGCAGAAAGTATCAAAAGAATAAATTTCCTTTAGTGAACAAATCATTAACAAACACATTTTAAATGTAATTGGACAGTACATTTGATTAAGGAATTCACATCCCTCTCTTGCATTTTGGCTTTTTTTTTTCCATTTGGGGATTCTGTATATGACTATTGTGGGGACTGCAACTTTAAAAAATAACTTTTTTAAAAAAGCCCACAGTTAGCCTGCGAGCTCATTTTTTATCCTGGCCCTGGCCTCAAAAAACTGAGTTTCAACTAGGCTCTGTATCAAAATAAAATCCAGAGAGACATTCCTAAACTTGGACCTTTTGTCCATGCTCACTTCCTGTTGACCGAGTGACAGCCCTTCAGCTGGCCGGTGGTCAAGCTCTTTGCGCAGAATAGGGCGCAGTGTTCTCAAGGGCAGCCATATCTTGCAGCTGATTAAAAAGTAGCATGAGATGCAACTAAAATGCCAGTTCTCTTTCCGTTTGGGGTTTGCCTGAGTCCAAAGGTCAAAAGGAAGACAGAATAGTCCAGTGTATTGGTTTGTAATTCCACTCCCACTACGGCTCAGTGATGCAACATAGTCCGATCCTTGTCTCATCAAGGAGTTCTTCAGTCTTCCATCTGTGTCCCCTAAACACTGGCTTGTGTGGACACGCTATTTGCTGGCAGGATTCAATTTCAATATTAGCGGTTACCCTCGGTTTCAAGCTTGTCACAGTTGTCTGTGCCGGGTTTGAATCCCTGGAACTGCTGCCAATTTTCTTGGAGGGCATTTTGGTATCATTATCCCAGTGCTTATGCTATTATCTCTGAAGTGTTGTTTTCCAGCTATTTTCTGCCTCTAAAATGACAGGGTGGTTTAGCTATTTTATCAATGAAATTTAAGTGTACAGAGTAGCTAACTCTTGACTTGTGATTTTCTTTCTTTCACTATGTGGCTGAGGAAATGCTCAATATTGACAGCCAGAGGCACCTTAAAGATCACCTGGGCTGTGGCTACTGAAAGCGTGTTGCCCAGGGGAGCAGTGTGGTCACCTGAGAGCTTATTACAAACTAGGGGCCCCATGCACAAAAATTTGTGCACTCAGCAGGGGTTGGGGGGGTACTTAATCTCTGCCTGTGCTCTCTCACAGTTTGGGACCCTGGAATCCATTGGGGCACACAGCACACACAGAGGGCACATCTCCCTGTGTGCTGTGTGCCCCGCACCGATTTCCAGGCCTCAGCCTCAGGGGTGGAGCTGGCTCAGATCCTCCGCCTCCCCCCCCACCCTCCAGGCTGCCCAGCTGCCTGGAATCCATGGGGGGGGGGGAACGGGCACTCAGGGAGGCTATCCCTCCCTGAGTGCCCGTGCCCCCACCCCATCATAGATCTACTTCCAGGCTGCAGGGCAGCCTTGGGGCCTGGGCTGCCCTGCAGCCTGAAATCGATCATGGGGGCACGGGCACTCACGGAGGCGTGTGTGCCGGTGCTCCGTGATCACGGACCTATTTCCAGGCTGCAGGACAGCCTGGGGGCCTGGGCTGGCTTGTTCCCCCAGGCCCCAGCTGCCCTGCCGCCTGAAATCCATCACGGGAGCACAGGCACACATGCCTCTGTGCCTGAGCCCCCAAGATCACGGACCTACTTCCAGCTGCAGGGCAGCCTGGGGGCCTGGGCTGCCCTGCAGCCTGAAATCGGTCGCGGAGGCATAGGCACTCAAGGAGGCATGTGTGCTGGTGCCCCCGCGATCACGGACCTACTTCCAGGCTGCTTTCTGCCTGGAGGTGTGGGGCTGTGGGCAGTTGCTCCTCCGGCCTCCCCACCCATGTGGCATCTTGGCTGGGCTAATTTGCATACAGCCGCTCTGATTGGCTGGTGGGCGTGGCTTACCCGTCCCGAAGAAACAGTTAATTTTACTATTTTGCTTTTATTAGTTTAGATATGCAATCTGAGGCCCTCCCCAGACCTTTTGGTCAGAATCTGCATTTCAACAAGATCCCTAGTATTTCATGTGCAAACTCAAGTTCAGAAAGCGGTGAGCTAGCCCAGATTAAAAACTGCAAAGGCATCTTCTAAGCAGTCCTGAGAGAGGTTTTCCAGCTCTTTTATGAATATTTATAATAATAGGGATGTCACTTTGCAAGACTTGGACAATGAACTGTTTCCACATTTAGACCTTTATTCTTTTCTTTAGCAAACAACATAGGCTTTATTGTGACCTCTCTAGTATTTGAAGGTAGCGAACATGTTCCCCAACCATCTCTACCTCCCTCTCCTCTCTCCCTTTTCCTGTCTCTCTCTTACTCACTTCTGTTTACTCTCTCTCTCTCTCTCCCCTTTTCTCCCTTTCATACTCTCCTCCCTTAATCCTGCTCTCATCTCTTTTTATGCTAAGTGGTTTCTCCTGCCATCCTTCACCTTGGCCTGATTTCCAGGTTTTTCAACAGCAAATGATTACTATTTTACTAATGAACTCTGTCAGGTTCCTCTTAGCATGTGATGTCTAAAAGGGAATGTACTAGTAATATTTCCTTAGATATTTTGATAATCATATTTTATCATATGTGTTTGTAGAGAGTATAGGGGATTTTTTAAGTATATATATTTTGTTACTGATTTCAGAAAGGAAGGGAGAGGGAGAGAGAAAAACAATAATGATGAGAGAGAATCATCAGTAGGTTATCTTCTGCATGCCTCCTCCTGGGGATCGAGTCTGCAACCAGGGTATCAAACTGTGATCTCCCAGTTCATTGGTTGAAGCTCAACTACTGAGCCATGCCCAGTCCAGCAGGGGATTTTTTTAGTGCAGTAGAACAAAGGCAGAGTTGCTGCTGCTGAGTCTGAAGAATTTAAGGGCATCTTCTTGGAGGCTACCTGGACACCACGAATAGGAGGATCCAGTGAGTAACACCATTGTTTCACATGGTTATCAATAGATTAAGTAGAAAAAAGATGGGAAATAGCTAATTAAATGAGAACTATGCTAGGAAATACCAAAGCAGTAATACAAAAATTTATAGCTACACTTTTCACTTCCTTTAGCTACACTGCTAAGTTGAGTGGAAAACAAATTCTCGAATAAGTATAAAATGCTTCTGAAAATTAGAAGTATAAAATAATCATGAAAATGCAATTGATAACATTCCTTGAGGGCAGGCTAAGCAGTCAACTTCTTAACATGGTTTAGATACTTGAATAGCGATGTTATTGTAGTTGATACAATCCTGCCTAATACCATTTAAACAAGTCAAGTCCTAAAGCAGGATTTAGAACTCTTCAAATGCAGGGTAGTTCCATGACTTGGGTAAATAAGTAGCAGATTAGGGAACACTTAGCCTGAATTTAGATACTTGGAGTGAATCTGGGTCTAAAATTTGGCCTAGCTCGTTCAACACTTCCCAGATAACCAGGGGGTGCATACATGCGAGGAGTGTCATCATTTCTAGCTGAAAGTCTGCTCATTATTTTTCACATTTTGCATAAATCAGCTATCCAGAAGTCCTAAGATTTTACCACCTTAACTCGTTGGTTCTTATTTGACATGATGTCACTCAAAAAAATAACAATTGATGACATTTCTGTGATTTACTATGGAAACGCTGCCATGATTTACATCTAGGACATCCACATAGAAATGCCAAGTATGATTTTCCTGTTTCGTTTTCAGTGTCTTTCTTTTATTTTTTTCGTTTTTAATATATTTTTATTGATTTCAGAGAAGAAGGAAAGGGAGAGAGAGATAGAAACATCAATGATGACAGAGAATCAATGATTGGCTGCCTCATACGTGCCCCATATTAGGGATTTAGGCTGAAACCCAGGTATGTGCCCTGACGGGTTCATAGGTTGATGCTCAACCGCTGAGCCACACCAGCCAGGCCTCTGTTTTTTGTTTTGTTTTTTTACACTCAAACACTGCTGACTGTCTTCACAGTCATTATTGCAAAGAAGTATAAACAGATCAGGACCGAAATTAAGAAATACTGAACGTATCTGAAATTTTCAAAATTATAAATAAGTCTAACAAATAACTTTATTTTAAGTGATATGTATAATACTCTATCTCCTAAATATTTGTAAAAACTACACATTATTAAAGTATCTAAGATACATAAGTGGATGATCACTTAGACCTCCCCTGAACCTCAAGGATGTTATCAATTGCATTTTTATTCTATTTTTTATTCTTTTAATTTCTAAGCATTTTATGCTTACCCCAGAATTTGTTTTCCAATCAAGTGTCTTTGGTTTAGAAATACAAAACCCAGTTCTGGTAAGATATCATACTGAAAATGTCTAAAGCATTAAAAAATTGTTCTCTAACAAGAGTTTTGGTGGTAGAAGAGTCATTTGCTCTCATGTTACCTGAAAAAATTAAAAATAGATTCTGGTATTAATTTGCTATGTGTATTTTATGATGACAATGAGAGTGAAAACGAGAAAACAAACAAACCCCCCACACACAAAATGTGAAGTTATCTATCCTATATAATAAAGAGG
The DNA here is from genome assembly GCA_004026665.1 of Murina feae. Lineage (NCBI taxonomy): Eukaryota > Metazoa > Chordata > Mammalia > Chiroptera > Vespertilionidae > Murina > Murina feae. The sequence goes on along the minus strand of PVJC01000277.1, from coordinate 53,320 downwards.
TAATATGCAAATTGAGCAGCACTCTAACACACAAGATGTCTTCCCCCATGTGGACACTAGATGGCTACCACAAGATGGCCAGTGGGGGAGGGAAGTTGTGGGCAATCTGCCTGCAGGGGAGGGCATTTAGGGGTGACCGGGCCAGCAGAGGAGGGCAGTTGGGAGGAACCAGGCCTTCAGGGGAGGGCAGTTGGGGGGGACCAGGCCTGCAGGGGAGGGCCGTTGAGGGCAATCAGGCTGTCAGGGGAGCAAGTTAGGTGTCTATCAGGCAGGCAGGCAAGCGGTTGTGAGCCAGGATCCTGGATCGTGAGAGGGATCCCAGATGTAAGAGGATGCAGGCTGGGCATGAATTTTGTGCACCAGACCTCTAGTATCTTTATAAAAGCCTAATATTCAAATTGTCCCCTCAGAAGTTCAACGAGGAGTTTGATCGCTTGCTATGACATGAGCTAACCACTAGAAGGTGGTGAAAAACAAAGGAAAGCCCCAGCCAACAGCTGGCAGCCCAGGGACCTTAAGGTCAGGCCTAGGGACCTTAACTGTGCATAGATTTTGTTTACCAGGTCTCTAATGTAAGGTGACCAGATTTTAACATTGATAAAGTGGGACACCATTGACCAGGGGAGTTCTTTTTATTATTATTATTATTATTATTATTATTATTATTATTACTTAAAATATTACAAAGAGTAGTACATATGTCCCTTTCCAAAAATCAGGACTTTTTTAAAACGCTGCGGGATGTGGGACAAATTGTTAAAAATCGGGACTGTCCTGCCAAAAGTGTGTCATCTGGTCACCTTACTCTAATGGGACTATATTGATTAACCTAAGCTAACTCCTTAGACCAGCATATGTGTGTACTGAGACAGGAGATTCTGAAGCCCTATTAGAACTGTGACCTTTCTTATGACTATATGAGTGAAAAGGGACAGCCAGTTGCCAAATTTGTAGGGAGAAAGAAGGAAACAGATGACCACCAATTTGCATACATCTTGTTTAATAATTCACAAAATTTTGGATTTTTTTTGAAAATGCAAGAAGTCATGAAAAGCAACTCCTACATTTTAACTACTTTACTTAATAAAGATTTTAAAAAGAACTTTCTGTTATAATGAGAACATAAACAGGAATACAGAATATATAGAGAATATATATATTGCTTAGACGTTTTGATTTTTTTAAATTTGAAATGTAGTGTAGACTGCTTCATTTTCAAATTGTTCATATAGGCCATTCCTCTAGGGGCATTAATAAAACATCCTGATTATTACATATGTGGCTGCTTCCGTAAGGTCTATGAATGAATTTCCGAATTATATTTTATCAAAGAATGGAAATTAAAAGTTCTAGTTTCTATTTTATGAACCAGAAGCCCACCTCATATATAATGTCATTGTGGTTTTGTGAGTAAATGGGATCTATGGCAATGTTTATAAAACTCCATTAACCTTTTATAAATGCAGATGGGTAGTTATTGGAAAAGAAAAGATGTGAAAATAACATGCTACAGGATGGATAGAAAACTGATTTCACTTACCACTGTAAGTTTCCTCTCAACATGTTTTGTTTACCTTAAAACTGACATTTCCTTATCCATTGCTAGTCCTACACTCTTGTAACATATTCTTTCGTGTCAAAAATCTTCTTTTTCTCAAAACTCATCCAAGAAGTCCCTGTTGTGTACCAAGATCCAGGGCTTTTTCCCTTTCTCGCCATTTGTTATGAGAAACAAATACAAGCTCTGTCTTTTATAAAATTTATAGCAAATATTCTTTTAGAACTGAATCAACGCAAAAATCTCTCTGACGACAGTTAATACAGCACATCATAAACTTTCCAGAAAAATCCAATAACATAGACCAAGTTCAGAACTGTAAAGTTTTTGCCCCAGATATTTGGATCCCTGAAAGTACTAGTCACAAAAGAAAATTCACAATAATAAATTTTGACATGAACTTTAAAAAATTTGCCTAAAAGTAACTTACGCAGAAAATGATTCTGGGGAAGTTAAAATTAAAATTCTTTGATGCTATGTATAGAAAGCTAATCTGGAAAATAACTTCGCTAAATGCAGTTGGTAATGGAAATACTTCATGAAAAATGTATAATGGCTGATCTAAATGATTGTGTTCATAACCTTGAATTAAAAACCTATTGGTCAAAAATCATGATTCAGAATATTCATTATTCTCAAGAACTTAGTAGGTTATTTTTCCTATGGATACTTTTTTGTATGTGTGCAGAATTCAAGGTTTGAATTTCGAGAATTTAACCAAATGAAAATGTAACTATACCATCCACCTGAAGGATTGAGGCTGAGTATTTTTGTGACTAGTTCCTGGAAATGTGGTCCATTTTCTTACTCCTCAAAGTGTGGCCTGCCAGAAATGGGGCATACCAGAAATGTAGAATCTTAGTCCCCAACCAAATCTACTCAGTCAGAATCTGCATTTTAACAAGATCACTAGATGCACATTAAAACTTGAGAAGCACAGTTCTCTTCTAGTACTGCATAAAACAGGCTTTCAACCATGTGCCTTCTTGGGTTGTTTTCATATCTGTTTATTAAAACTACAAACTGCATGGTGATAACCCCACCTTTATTATTGCACAAAGTAATGAGTATTTTGCTCCTCATTTGTTCTTTTTTTCCACTTCATTTATAAGGAGACATAAATAATATAAATTAGGAAGGTGGAAAAAAAACTTGTGGTCTACTTTGCAGCTGAATTTTAGCTAGGGTACTTTTAGACTGAGACGCTGGTACTCCAATGTCCTTGGTGCGGGGTTCTGATGTTTTTGTTGCTAATCAGCGCCCTTCCCTGGCTGTTTGAGCATCTCAAGTATTCTTGCTTGAGGCAGCAAGGAAAATGCAATTCTATGCTCATGTGGGATGTTGGCCCGGTAATGAATATGATGCTAACTCTCTATGCTTCTCAGCATTGATCAAATTTGGACACAAACTTTAAGAACAAAAATAGATCTTGGGTACTAGCATCTGAACTACACTTGGCTGGCTCGTTGGGGGATCACTTAAGCTGCCTGTAGTCACGTAGCAATCCCTAGTATTTTTCCTCTTTTCCCATTATTGTACATTCTTCTAGAAGCCTGGTCAGCTAACTATTTTGGTCTCCAGTCTGTTTACTTTGTTCCTTGGAATAACAGAAAGAGTGCCATTCTGAGTCTTGGGAGGCCTGAATTAGTACCTACTACTATTACAGATATTTAATAAATGTTTGTTCTTTTCGTATTTCTCATTATTAATACACTAGAGGCCTGATGAATGAAATCCGTGCAAGGGGCTTGGTCCCCTGCCCGCTGTGGTTTCATTCAAAAAGGTGTCTGGCCTAATTAGCATATTACACTTTTATTGTTATACATGACTTTGAAGTACTTTTAACTATTTTAATTTTCATTTGCCTCATCTACAAAAGAGGATTAGACTGAAAGACCATGAGCTCAAATATAGTTCCATAGACTGTTATTATTCATGGTGCTTTTCAGAGTGATATGTCTTAAAACAAGAGTCCATGGGAATACTAGGATTTGATAGGGATCCCTTAACTGCCATTCTGAAATGAAATAAGCTGAGGGAATGGAGCGCCAGACTCCCTGCTTCCCAGCACTGGCACCCTTGTACCTATTGTACATACTATAGGTCTTCATTAACTTTTTATTGAGAACAATTATAAGCTCCTAAGAAATAAGTGTGAGACCTGATTATCTAAGAAATAAAACATAATTGATATGCGAAGCACATCAGAATCATTCTAACAGGAGGCAATACAGCACACATATATGTACGGCCTCCCAGTATTCACTTGGTGTTGTGTCAAAAACTAGACAAGCATGACTCCAAAATATACTTTGCAAGAATGAAGCCACTGGATAACCTAATACAAGTTTACTTGCTGATTTTTTGAGGTTTTCATTTAGATTTTTAAAAAAAAAAATACAACCTCAGAGACTTCAGATGATTCCTTTTCTCCCAGCTGCCTTTTTTACTTTGCATTTTTAAATGGGTATGTTTTATGCCAGTTTATTATGAAGTCATCACAGGCCAGAAGCATGCAGGCCCATATGATTGGACCAGATATCCTCATGCCAGCTTCATTTTAATGCTGTGCTTTGTAACTACTATTATCTATTAAATACCCTCTTTGGAGTTGACACTTCTGCTCAGTTCTTGCTATGAACGTTAAGAAAATCTGTCTCTAATCTATTTGTTCTGTGGAGCATAAAATGCCCTGTGATAAAAAGCCAAGCAAGTATTTACCAGGTTCTTGTTCAACATTATGGGCCATTCCTTAAGTCACTCCTAAATGTATTGTACTTTTATGTTCATTTTATTGATGGAAATGTAAATGTGAGGGTAATTAAAGGTCATAGCTCAAATTAAAGAGACCAAGCTGATGTCCTTGGAAGTTCATGAGTGTAGTTCCCTATTTACCCTCCTATGTTATGTTCTATCTTTGAATATAATCATCTGCCACCTGTAGAGGCAGAAAATGTTTCTGAAAGATGCAGCCTGAGGACAAAGGTCACATTCCAGGAACATCCTGAGCAAGTCTTTGCCACCAAGCACATTCTGTTCAGAAACTCAGTTATCTTTGGATAAGAAATCTGAAGTTTCTGCTCACAGAGAGGGGAGGCTGGCTAGATGCCTGTGCCTACAAAAGTGGGCATCTCAGAAGTGGCTTTCCCCCTATGTTTGTTTTCATTGAGTGAAATAAGGACACAAATTTCCTCAATCATTTTTAAAAAATATTTTATTGATTTTTTACAGAGAAGAAACGAGAGGGATAGAGAGTTAGAAACATAGACGAGAGAGAAACATCGATCAGTTGCCTCCTGCACGCTCCCCACTGGGGATGTGCCCACAACCAAGGTACATGCCCCTGACCAGAATCCAACCTAGTACCCTTCAGTCCACAAGCCAAAGTTCCATCCACTGAGCCAAACTGGTCAGGGCAGTTTCTTCACTTGTTTTAAGGAATCTCTATTTCTGCCCTGGTTGGTACAGCTCAGTTGATTGGGCATCATCCCATGCACCAAAAGGTTGCTGGTTTGATTTCCATTTGGGACACATGCCTGGGTTGCAGGTTTGATCCTAGATAAGGAGTGTGCAGAAGGCAGCAGGTCAATGTTTTGCTGTCACATCAATGACTGTCTCTCCCTTTCTCTCCCTTTCAGAATCACTAAAAAAAAAAAAGTCTCTAATTTTGTAATTATATATAAATTTATACTCTTTAATAGGGAAAACAATTAAAACATTGTCTTTCTTAGAGATATGTTATAGATGGGAGATAATCCATATCGGTTAAACAAGAGAAAACATTTTTAAGTTCCCTTCACCTTACATTACGTATAAGAGATTTAAGATGGCCAATGTCAGCTGTATGGATTTGGTTGGAATTAGTTCAACCTCTTGGATCATGAAGATAGTCAGCAGTGGGAATTTAGAAGGATTTATGTCAAGTCTTTGAGATGGTGACAAATTAATTACACTTTAAACAAGCCTTGATTATCCATCAACCTTCAGGTATGGTCCCACAGCGTTCAGCAGCACAGCTGATGTATTGTTCACTTTATTGTCTGTCATCACATGGTTTGGGTAAAAACTTTTATCTGTATCACATTAATTAGTTTAAATTTTTTTGTTGTTGAGAGAGGTTATTGATTAAATGGAAGTATTTGAAGAAAAGAAAGCCCGGCATGAATTGAGAAAATAAAAATTCAGTCAACACGATGATATATGTTAGCAGCTGCTGTTACGCAAACTGCCGAACTAAATATCAAAAGTGTATTTTCTTCCTAGGAATAAAACTAACTGCAAATAATGAAGCCATTTAGCACATCACCTACAAGATCAATTACCTAGTGGTTTTCTATTAAAGACATTCCATTTTCAGACAAAAGGGTTCATATAACTTGGCTAACTTCCCTTAAGGGTTTTCAGACCAATTCTGAATTAAAGCAATAAGGAAGGTTCTCTTTAGATAGTAAAGATATTTGTATGGTACAGGTGGTGTTAACTATCTAATCTAATAAAAGAGTAATATGCAAATTAACCATCTTCCTGGGACTCCTAAGTCACGCCCACCAACCAATCCATGCCCATCAGCCAATCAGAACAACTGTATGCAAATCAACCCAACCAAGATGGCAGCCAGCAGCCACAGAGCTAGAGCAAACAGCAGGCTTCCGTTGCAACTGACTGCCTAGGCTGGCTGAACCTCTGCTCACAGTAACAACGTTTCAATTATAGAGGCCACGGAGCTGAAACAAACAGCAGGCTTCCTTACCTGCCTAGGCCTCGGCTCAAAGCAACAGTGTTTCAATTGTAGAAGAAAAATAAACCCCAGAAACCTGATTCCAGCCAGCCTCGCTGGGACCTTGGGTCAATGGGAGCTGTAGGCAGCCTAAAAGCCTGAAAATGGCCCTCAGCCCCTCACCCAGGCTGACCAGGTACCGCAGTAGGGACTCAAATCCTGAAGGGACTGTGGGCAGCCTGAAAATGGCTCTCAGCCTGTCACCCAGGCTGCCCAGGCACTCCACTAGAGACCCAAACCCTGAAGGGACTGTGGGCAGCCTGAAAATGGCCCTCAGCCCATCACCCAGGCTGGCCACACCCAATGGGGTGAGGGTCCACACTGGGGGGCTTGGCCAGCCTGCAAACAGCCATCAGCCCCTCACCCAGGCTGGCCAGGCACACCAGCAGGTGGACATCCCCCTGAGGGGTCCCAGACTACAAGAGGGCACAGGCCAGGCTGAGGGACCCCCCAAGTGCACAAATTTTTGTGCACCGGGCCCCTAGTAGCATGATAAAGATATAAACATTTTACAAATGTTTCTTAGTGATTTGTTTTAATCTTGACAATTTGCATGAAATTGTGACTGCATCAGTCGGTAGTCTCATTTGCTAAATTATAAAGATGACTTCCATTACGGCTTTCATTACATGCCACTGTTCAAACTCTTTGACTGTGGTTAAACAAGAGCTAATTGCCATCTCTAGTAAGTTTATTTTCCCTTTGCATATGCAATTCTCCTGATTAACTTTTTCCACCTCTCCTGAGATCTCTGAAGATTCAAGATGTTGGCATTTCCTCAAACCTGGAGTCCCTCAGAGCAAGAGTTTGGCAAAAACCTAGACTACATCATAGTCCGTTCTACACACTTTCCCTTAATGCTAGAGTCATAAAGAATCTATGAGTTCCATAAAACAGATGTCTATCCAATAAGATATTCAAGTATGAGATCAATGGTAGATGTCATTGTACTCTTTTTATTGCTATAAAAAACAGTGGAATTTCAAAGGATTGAGGGGTATTCAGTATGGTAGGTTTAGGCTGCATACCTCATCTCATGGGCTGATTTAACATTCAAACACGAATTCTGTTAGAGTTATTTTCCTCTTCTTAGTAAAGCGATCTACTTCGGGTCTATGTGGAGTCTAATGGTTTAACAGGTTAGCAACATTTGATTACATATGCTTGAGAATAAGCAGCAAATAAGTGTATGAAAATTCTCTAAAGTGTATTGACTTTATTCATCTTTAATGCTTATCTGAAGCTCTACAAAATTAGCTAGACATGTGGTCCTGCCAAGGAATGACTTCCAAACCACTTGAAAGTTAGCATTGTGGATAGTATCAACTTTATTTCTGATTTGTATTACTGTCCCAAATAGAAACTATATGAGAACAATAATGCCAATAGTCTCTTGGAAGGCTACACATACACACTAAAGGCAACCAGTTATTTATGGTCATCTCATTAACTGGACGCTTGGGCACTGAAAGGAAAGAACTATTGTATCTGTATTTGTTTCTCAATAACCAAGCGATGCCAGCATTCATAATATGCTAGATCAGCATATTTTACTTTTTTAAGACTTGCAAAAAATAAAATAAAAGAATTGCTTCCAGGGTTGCTGAGTGATTATTGAGATTGCTCCTCTTTACCTTGCTCATGGTCCGACCATGTGTTGCATTGGTTCTGTTATACTTGTGTGCTCTGTTCTTATAGATACTGATTTGGAACATATGCTATTGTAACTGTGCCATGATCTCTGTCATATTTTCAGCGCCTTAACCTTGCAAGGGCTTAGGAAGACTTGGGGACATGTCAGAAGAGCTTACCAACCTCATACGTTAGCCGTGCTCCACAGCGGAGCTGCAGAAATGAGCTGCAAATTTCAGGCAGTATATTGAGTGTGTGATGTATTTGTTTGCTGGGCAGGTCAATTAATTATTTCACTGGGATGCCACCCTCAGTTGTAAATAGAGAGAGAAAATGAATTGTCACATTCTGTGCCTGTCTCTCTTAACACTTAGGATGACAAAAGCAGTTTCTCCCTTGAATGTAGGTGATAACTAGAAATACGAGGATTGGGCTGCTTTAAAGTTGTTGGCTGGTATGTCTCAGAGATGCAATTTGAAATGACTTTAACAATAATGTACTTATACTTTCACAACCTTTAACTTCTCAAGAGAATATTTGTCTTTGCCATTTGGAGCTATTCTAAAAGCAACAACAACAACAGCAAACAAAAACAAAAACCAACAAAAACATAGACTGGATAGCTTAAATGAATATTTATTTCTTACACTTATGGAGGCTGGGATACTCAAGGTTAGTATGGCTGCAGATTTGGTGTCTGTGAGAACCCTCTTCTTGGCTCATAGGTAGCCATCTGCTGGTTGTAGTCTTACATGGGGAAGAGAGTTAACTCTAGTCTCTTTCTCTTATAAGGACACTAATCCCCATTATGGGGGCTCCATCCTCATGAACTCATCTAGACCTAATTACCAACTAAAGGCCCTCCCTCCTATAGTATGCCATTGGGGTTAGGGCTTCAATATAGGAATCTGGGGGGAGGGGGCAAACCTGCAGTCCATGACACTATTATATGACAAGGAAAAGAAAAATAATAATTCTTATTTCATATCTGCTATAATATGTACTTCTTTTCTTGGAATCATGAAGAATGATGGTTTTCCAAAATTTTCAAATATATTTTACCAAAAAGATTTGGATTGGTTATTGTATTAACAATTTTTAAAAATGTGTTTCTAAGTCTTTTGCTGAGGAATAATGGAAAGAGAGGAAATAAAGACAAAACTGACATATACGGGAGAGTGGCTCAAAGACAGTTTTTCTAGTACAAAGGTGAAGTTTCTAGATTATTCATTATTGAATTATTATCCCTATAACTTCTGAAAATTAGTTCTCTTTTTCCCAATGTGAAAATATATTTATGTTGGCAAAATGGACCCCTGGCATATTTTCATTAGTTTAAGTGGAATTTGAAATAGTTTGTCAAGGCCCTAACTTTGGCGCCAAACGTTCTTTACCAGGCAAAATACTAATTTATTTTACTTGGAAAGAAGAAGTATTTTAATAGAAGAATGTTCTGGCTTCTAAATCAGCCCCCTTGGCCACAGCAATTTGAAGTCAGTATATGCTAGGGAATGCCCTGAACTCCTAAAAAGCTACCAAAATACCTTAAATTTAATGGCTTGGATGAAAGTTGCTGGAAGAAATCATTGTGCCTTCTTCATAAGAACCACCCAGGCGCTTTCACAAAAACTAATTCTACCTCTTAGGCGATGAATTTGAATCTTTTCCATTTTATCATGACTCTTGACTGAGTATTAATACAAAGCACTCCCAAGTGTGTCAAGTCTTCTGTTTGGTTTGTGTACAGCTGTGTATGCAACCAAGTTTTACACGATTTGGCAATCATGGGGCAGATGATTGTGTGACACTTAGAAAAATAGACTCTACCCCTTACGTGAACTTAGTGTATAGGCTTGGCCCTAACTGTAGTGCATGATTCTTATTCCTGGGCAAGTTATGCATATCATAGAAAAACACTATAGACTTACATTGGGTTTTCCTTGACAAACATGAATAAAAATAAATGTGGATGCATAGAAAATCAATCAAATACCATAACATTTATGTTGCTGTCATGTATATAAACACATTTATAAATGGCTTGACCTCTGTGTAATTTATGTGCCCTGGATTTCCCACAAAGACTTGAGGTGACTTATAAAAGCATATGCTTTACAGTGGGTATAATAAACTCAATTTAGAAATAGAAAACCAGAGCACTGACAGGAAGTGGACAGAAATATATACTGTTCTCCAACCCTGAGCTTCCTGGTAACCCAAACAGAAAGAGACACAAATAAGGAACATTGTTATCCTTATTATAACTGAGGAAGTGCTTCAGGAGAGGCCAAAGTTTTTCCTGGCAGAAAATTCTAAAAGAAATGTTCTTGATTTATTTAAGTAAGCATTGCTTGGAAGCAAGTGAGTTTGAGTTTGTCTGGTGCTTAAAAACAGTACTGAGGGTAGATTTATGTGTCAGAATGACAGGCCTTGGATGCTGTTCAGTATCTCTTTTATAAATGTCATCCTCTTGTAAAAGGAGCATGATAAGCAACAGGTTGGTCACTTAGGCCTTGTGGTCAGTAGAGGCACAGGCATCTGGGAAGCTGCACAGTGTCCAGCCAAGCTGGATTCTTATTCAGTTGTGTGTCCTTAGTGAAATTTGTTTGTTTTTCATATATAAAAGAAGGTTACATTTCAGGTTTATTGAGTTTATATGAGAAGACATATCTAAAATATTTAAGATCATCACCGTACTGTAGCATCACACATGTTAAAGATAAGAACATGCCCTAACCGGTTTGGCTCAGTGGACAGAGCGTCGGCCTGCAGACTCAAAGGTCCCAGGTTCGATTCCGGTCAAGGGCATGTACCTTGGTTGCAGGCACATACCCAGTAGGGAGTGTGCAGGAGGCAGCTAATCCATGTTTCTCTCTCATCGATGTCCCTCTCCCTTCCTCTCTGTAAAAATATCAATAAAATAGAAAAAAAATAATAAGTATAAGAACATGATTTTCTTCATTTTTTAAGCTTAATTTCCCATGAGTCACTAGTTCTTGTTGTCTAATAGAGGGATAAGAGGCACAGATGAATGAATCGGATCACAGAAATTTCAACTTAAGTCTGAATTTCTGACTCAGGTGTTCCATTTGGCCGCCAATTCCATATTGATTTAGGATTTGCAGGAAATGAGTTATGATAGATAGGTGGGTTTCCACAGCTAAGAACCTATCCTTTTGGAGACAAAATACCCTATTGTTTCAAGAAATAAAGGGGACTATTCATATTGAAAATCTTTTTTTTTCCAAGTTCAGTCACACCCTTTCTTGCTTTTTAACCTACCAAATCAACACAAACCTACCAAATCAACACAAACTCTTTTTAGCTATGTAGGGCTATTAGACTTTGTTCTGCTGTAATCTGCTGCTCACTCTGGAGCACTTTGTGGTCACTGTCACGTGTGTTCCACACAAGGAGCCCCAGCCTGCTGTGCATTTGGAATTGTGAGTCACACCGTTCCTTTTACCAGCCCCGTGGCCACTTCAGCCCCTTCTAGTCTATTACATTTAACATTTGAAAAGTAGATAGCCAAGCTCATTTTTAACTCTGAATGAAATATGAGTAAGTGCTATGAAGTAGAATCTGGTCATGTCGGAATCAGGTACCTGGATTTTTAGACATTAACTCTGTGCCTTGTCTTGAGTTCCTTGGAGCTCCTTTTGACTTACTTGCTGCTTTTTACTATGGGTTGAAAGGTGAGAGGTTGTTCTCTGGTCTCTGAGAGTTATTAAAGACTGACAAGGGCCTGTCCAGTGTGGCTAAGTGGTTAAGCATCAACCTACGAACCAGGAGATCCCAGTTCAATTCCTGGTCAGGGCACCTGCCTGGGTTGTGGGTTCAATCCCCTGTAGGGGGTGTGCAGGAAGCAGCTGATTAGTAATTCTCGCTCATCATTGATGTTTCTATCTCTCTCCCCCTCTCCCTGCCTCTCTGACATCAATAAAAAAATAATATTTTAAAAAAGAGTGATAAGACATCAAGAGTGCCCCACATGCACAAAGTCCAAAGTCATTAAAATTCTCAAGAACTTGAATGTACAGTGGTGCTCAACTAGTAGAGAACCTCAGCTCTTTTCTCTAAGTTTACTTCGGAATTATTCACAAGGGGTAGCTGTTAATTCCTTAAAGAATTCAAGGGAAGGAGACGTTCATCTTCTTCTCCATGGGTTTGCTCCAAGCTTTAGCATTCAAGCATTCTTCCACGTGGCTCACCTCGACGCCTCTTGGTAATAGCCTGTCCCTTTTCTGTGTGTTTCATTCACAGTGAAGAGGAAACACATTCTATAACAACCCCCCCAAAATATTTTAAATTAATTGTTAAATATCTTTAAGTGTTTTCATTTTCATGAAAGTATACTTAAATCTTCCTTTGTCCATGGGTTATGCTTCCTGGTACCTTCCAAATGGAACATTTGTTGCTTCCAATCTAGTCTTTAAAGCTAAAGTGACTTGAGACAGGTGTAAGTGTTTCCCTCATGACAAATTGGAAGGAGAACTTTCCTCTTATACTTTCCCTGATCTATGTGACTGCACAGTTTCCTATTTCTCTAATTTGGTTCTGTCTCACATTTATTGAAGTTTCCATTAGGTAGCTAATTGACTTCTTTTCATTTCACTCTACTGTATAAGACACTGTACCCTGCATGACATGTGTTGCTTGATAATCAATACTCACACCTCATCTTTCTGTTGTGTTTGTAACATATTGAGTAGTGTCTAGAATGCTTCTACCCTGTGCTCTGCTCTGGGATTAAGGCTTTACATACATGATTTCCGCATAGTTTCATAATAACTCTCTAACATAGGTTATGTTATAATACCCATTTTTTATAAATGAGAATACCAAGGCCAGAGAGATTGAGTGATTGGACTTCGTTATCTAGTGGACCTGTGGCTTGGAATTATACCCAGGCAGGAGGATCTACCTCTTCCTGCCAGTATTCTGAGTAATGCCACTGATCTAGGGCCATGGGTCTGGGTTGATACCTGAGAACTTCTAGCCCTCCCCAAATGTTTATTTCAGAAGAAGAAAAGATGCATCTTTGGGCTCATCTCCATTTGACATAGGGATCAATTTCTTCACCATTTGTGAAGTTTCTCAGAAGTGTTCCTACTCTGCCAAGTTGCATTATTAATCGCATGCAAACGCTAGCAACTAATCCTCACTCAATTGCCTGTACTTGCACATGATTTCAGGGAAACGAACTGAGAAATAGGCAGAAAGCTATAGCCATTGTGTGGCTTCTAGGGACATGAACATGCCTAACCAAGTTTATCCTCCATGTCACCTGTAACTGCTATAGGTGGGCAGGCCTAAATTTTATGGTGTTAAACAGCAGATGAATATAAAATAGACCTTCAAGTAACCCCTATACATGAAATACTCCCAAACATGTATTCCAAGCCCAGCTGTCTTCCCAGAAGTGCATCCTTGTGTACCTAACTGCCTGTCATTTATTCTGACAAGTAGGTGATCAAGTAGGGGTCTTCTTTGCCTCAAATCAAGAATTAACATTCACAATTTTTTAATGGCAAGAGAGGTGGCAGTTTTCTCCCTATTAATGGTTCTGTTCCCTCTAATAAGTGTGGAGCCATTTCTAGGTTGGCTGACAGTTATAAAGCTTGAATAATTCTTCTTCCTCTTATTTTACCATCCCCCACGGGCACTTATGTCAAAGACTAGCATCTTTTCCTTCCTTTTGTAAAAAGATCAAAGGATCTCACAAGTAATCTGTAAAATACCATACTGTTCACCATCCTTGGTAAAGGTAAAATTTAATAGTCCATGAGAATTGTCAGAAGCAGTAAAAATATTTTTAAATGATTTAAGTTTAAGAGACGTGATAAAGCCTCACTCAGTGGGTACACTGTGGGAAAGAATCCTCAGGACAGTATCCCCTCTTTGAATCTCCTGAATGTGGGCAGAGGAGAGGGCCCGCCACATGGGGGGTGAGAGGGAGAAGAACAAACAGCTTGAAAACCATGTTTCTCCTTGATCTCTGAGAGACGTGATTGTTCAGTTATGGATTAGAGGTTAATGTTACTATCAGAAAATAAACTCATGACCTGCTGCACACACTGGGCAAAGGTTTATATTTTCTGAACTCAATTTGAAGTAAATCCAGAAAAGAAAAATATGAAGCAAGAAAAAAAAAAGGCCATCCAAACCACAATCTTTGAATAGTTCAGATTGCTTTGTGGGGAAAATGTTTTGAGAAAAATCACATATGATATGATAATTTATATTCACCAACTAAATAAAAGGACCCAAATCACTAAGTAAATTTTCGGACTTGTTATGGAAAATGTCGCAATGCATTGCTTAAGTTTCTTTTTAAAGCTACAACATTTGGCAATATTTTTAGACTCCTCTATTTTTTAGCATAGCAGTAATACTCTTTTAAAATAGAAAATATACATAATTATTGCATATTTAGGATATAACTATTAGGACATAAGGGCATTGGAAGGCTATTAAAAACTGTCTTATTATATGATGTCGAATACCTATTTATCATCTTATTGATATTTAATAGTTGATTTGATGATCATTATGAAAAAAGCGAATGCTTTTGAAAGTAATATTATTTTTAAGTCGAATCTCAGAGTACAGGTGTAGGTGGGTGGGAAGAGATCAACCAAAGAACTTATATGCAAATATGCATAACCCAAGGACACAGATGACGGGATGGTGAAGGCCTGGGGCAGGGGAGAGGAAGGTGGAGAGGACTAGGTGGTGAGAGGGTAGGATGGGCTGGTTAGAAGAGATCAATGGGAGGAAAAAGGGGACATCTAATAATTTCAACAATATACCGTAGATTTTTTAAAAGTAATTATCATTTTTTATAATACTAAGAAAATTATCAGCTAAAGTTTTCATAGCCGCACTAACACAATGCATGAGGAGGGGAAGAAAAAAAATGAAATGTTGTTTTAGATTGTAACCTTCGTATTCCAACCAGATTCTAAAAGACAGGAAATTAGAGATCATTATTTTTGCCAGAGTTTAATATCGCCTAAATAATGATTAAAGTAGTGGAAAGAAAGGAAACTAGAGAAAAGTAGGGGAACAATGAGATCTTGGAGATCATTCATTAATTCTTTTTGAATTTTTAGAATTTTCTTTCACTAATGATGAAGTTTAGTTGGTCCAAGCTCTCTTGGGAAATGTTGCCAATTTGGTTTCTTAGCAGATACCAAGCAAAAAACTCCCTTGGGCCCAGCTGGCATGGTTTAGTGGTTGGGCGTTGACCTATGAACCAGGAGGTCACAGTTCAATCCTGCTCAAGAGCACATGCCCAGGTTATGGGCTCGATCTCTCTTTCTCATCATTGATGTTTCTCTCTCTCCCTCCCACTCCTTTCCTCTCTGAAATCAATAAAAATATATTTTAAAAAAACTCCCTTGGATAATTTTTGTTTCAGAAGGTCTTTTTCTTAGAAACATTTGGCTGTAGCAGAAAGGTCACTACACTGATAGTCCAAACACCTAAGTTGATTGCAGTAGTAATTATAAGACCTCATTACCTCAGTCATATTCTCTAAATGTCAGTTGTCTGTAAAACAAAAAGATAAGGCTAAGTTTTTATGATTTTGTATAAATGTACAGTTCCTTCCAATTGCTAGACATTCCACTGAAGAGGATATTGTTAAATTAAGAAAAATGTGGAAAGAACACTGTGTGGGAGGGGTGTGTGTGTGTGTGTTGAGTTGTATGAATTCTTTATAAATTTTGGATATTAACCCCATGTGAGACGTATCGTTGGTGAATATCTTCTATTTAATAGATTGTCTTTTCATTTTGTTGATGGTTTCCTCTGCATGCAAACACTTTTAGGTTTGATGTAGTCTCATGTGTTTATTTTTTCTTTTGTTTCCCTTGCCTAAGGAGATATATCAGGAAAAAATATTGCTGAGAGAAATGTAGGAGATTTTAATGCCTATGTTTTCTTCTTGGGTATTTTTTTGGTTTTGAGTCTTACAGTTAAATCTTTAATCCATTTTGAGTTTATTATTGTATGTAGTGTAAGAATGTGGTTTAGTTTCATTGTTTTGCATGTATGTGGTCCAGTTTTCCCAACACCATTTACTGAAACTTTCTTTACCCATTGTAGGTTCTTGCATCCTTTATTATATATTAATTGACCATATAGTCATGAGTTTATTTCTGAGCTCTCTATTCTCTTTCATTGATCTATGTGTCTATTTTCATGCCAATTCCATGCTGTTTTGATTACTATGGCTTTGCAGTATAGTAATACCTCCAACTTTTTCTTTCTCAGAAAGTTAGTTTTTATTAATGTTGTATATTGACAATATCCCCAAATAAAAAATATATGCAAGGCCACATATGCTTTAAAAAATGTCAAAGCTGTTTCTAGCCTTGGATGTCAGTTATTTTTTATGCTGAGTACATTTCAGGGGCTAATTGATAGAATGTTGAGTATCAGAATGCAAAATGAAAATCTTTACACAGCACACCATGGGTGTGTGGAGTGAAAGGGAGTGCTCTGGGGGGTGAAAGGAATGTTTATTTTTGCTAGGGTTGGTGGACAAGTCTGGTAGGACATTATGAAGAAAACGTATTCTATACTCAAGAGTGTTAGCTCAATGTTTCACATTCCTGTCTATTTTGGAAGCTGAGTTATTATTCCAAAATCTCATGAGTTTCATTGTAAAATCTAAATTGCTGCATTCATCCTTACAGACTAGGTATCCATAGTCAGGGCATGCATTAAGAAAAGAAGGACAAAAGACACATATCTATAATGAAAACAGTCTTTGCATTCTAGAATCTTCCCTACAGCATGACTCTGAAAATGGCTTGGCCTTCTCTTTACCTGATTTTTTTCAATCCCTCCGAAGCATGGAGAGGAATCATTTTATTTCTCCTTAAAGTACACCGAGAATAAAGTTAATTGGTATTACATGCAACAGTTGTCACCTCTAAGCAAAATGTGAACAGATAGAAATTGTGTTATTCCAATGATTTTTAAAAAATCTTCCTTTGTCACAATTTTTGTTGCATATTGTCTGAAAAAAAGAAAAGGAGCCCTGACCAGTGTTGCTCAGTGGTTGGTGTGTTGGCCTTAGCACCAAAGGGTTGTGGGTTTGTGGGTTAAATTCCCAGTCAAGGACACATACTTGGGTTGCCGGTTGATTCTCCACCCTGGTGGGGTGCATGTGGGAGGCAACCGATTGATGTGACTCTCACACATAGATGTTTCTTTCTCGCTCTCCCAGCCTCACTCACTCCCTTCCAGGATCTCTAAACACACACACACACACACACACACACACACACACACACACACACACACACACAAACAAACAACAACAACAACAACAACAACAAACAAACAAACAATGTAAAAGTATCTTTGGGTGAAGATTAGCAACAACAAAATAATCACCAGGACAGCCCTGGGAATGAGTCCCTCAGTCCTGAAGTGGCCATCTACGCAGTGACCCACCAATACAACCCTGTGTGCACAAATGTATAACAGTGTCTTGATTTGCTTATTTTTTTTTGTTTGTTTCAGGATTTTTTTTTATTTTGTTTTATTGCTTGAAGTATTACAACGAGTGTTAGATAAGTCTCCATTTTTTCCCCTTGACCTTCCTCCCTCCTCCCCTACCCCCCAGTTTCTTGTGTCCATTGATTATGCTCATATGCATGCATGCAAGTCTTTCAATTGATCTCTTAACTCCCCCCAATCCTCCCCAGGCTTCCAGCTGTAGGATGACAGTCTGTTTAATGCTGTTCTGCCTCTGTATCTGTTTATGTTTATCAATTTATAATGGTCCTTATTATCCATACATAAGTGAGATCATGCGGTATTTTTCTTTTATTGACTGTCTTATTTCACTTAGCATAATGCTCTCCAGTTCCATCCATGCTGCTGCAAATGGTAAGAATTCCTTCTTTTTTTTTTTTACAGCAGCATAGTATTCCATTGTGTAGATGTACCACAGCTTTCTAATCCATTCATCTGCTGATGGGCACTTAGGCTGTTTCCGAATCTTAGCTATTATAAATTGTGCTGCTATGAACATAGGGATGCATATATCCTTTCTGATTGGTGTTTCTGGTTTCTTGGGATATATTCCCAGAAGTGGGATCACAGGGTCAAATGGGAGTTCCATTTTTAATTTTTTGAGGAAACTCCATACTGTCTTCCATAGTGGCTGCACCAGTCTGCATTCCCACCAGCAGTGCACAAGGGTTCCTTTTTCTCCACATCCTCACCAGCACCCGTCATTTGTTGATTTGTTGATGATAGCCATTCTGACAGGTGTGAGATGATACCACATTGTTGTTTTGACTTGCATTTCTCGTATAATTAGTGATTTTGAGCATGTTTTCATATGTCTTTTGGCCTTCTGTATGTCTTCTTTTGAAAAGTGTCTATTTAGGTCCATTGTCCATTAATATAGGTCTTGCATATTCAGATTGAGAGTAATGCAAAACAATATTCTTATGATACCAAAATTAACGGTCTAAGTCAATGAAAAAATAACATTTCATTGTTAGTTTTAAATGCACCCATCATTATTCTATGAGCCGATATCAATTGCATTTGTTTGTTTCTAACTGCCTTATTATCCTTCCTAATGATGCAAATGTATTTTACATAGTTATATTTATGGCATCTATGCATTTTTCATTATCTTCTTTCTGTAACTTAACACTACACCATAAATACTTTCATGTAGCTATTAATTTTCACATTTGTAATTTTAATAGAAACACGATTCCAATGAGTTTCTGTACTATAAATTGCTTAATCATTCCCTTAGTGTTTGGCATTTAGCTTATTTCCAGGTTTTTCTGACCAAATCATACCATAAATTATAAAATTCTGAACTCAGCCGATCATTTTAATTCAGTAAATGTTAGTGGTCGATGCTGGTTCACATGAGAGAATAAAGGGCAGATAAAATGATAATAAGTGTGTGCCTCAAAAGTCTGTTTGAATGAAAGTGAGGCACGGTCATATAAATAAGTAACCACATAATAAAACGTGGTCAATGACATTGTAGAACAAGACAGGAGTGATTATTTCTAACAGTGTAGGAGGGACATGTCATATAGGAGGAGGATTTTTAAGTTGGGCTTTGCAGTATGAATAAAATTTAGACAAGGGAAAAAGACACTTAGGACATGTTAAGCCAAAAGAAAGGTAATAGCAGAAAAAGGGGAATGTAGCCTTAGCTGGTTTGGCTCAGTGGACAGAGCATTGGCCACAGGACTGACGGGTCCAGGGTTTGATTTCTGTCAAGGGCGCGTGCCTTGGTTGTAGGGTCAATATCTGGCCATGGTCGGGGCCTATGGTGGAGGCAACCAATTGATGTGTTGCTCTCACTTCAATGGTTCTCTCTGTGTGTCTCTCCTCCTCCCTTCTGTTCTCTCTCTAAAAAAATAATAATAATAAAGTAAAAAATAAAGTAAAATCAGTGGAGAAATATCCTTGAATGAGGATTAACCAAAAAAGAAGAGAGAGAGAGAGAGAGAGAGAGAGAGAGAGAGAGAGAGAGAGAGAGAGAAAGAAAGAAAGAAAGAAAGAAAGAAAGAAAGAAAGAAAGAAAGAAAGAAAGAAAGAAAAGGGAATGTAAAAGTAATTTACAGATATAACTAACTGTGACCATCTGGTAGTGGTTTATAGGGGATGAAGAGGTGATGGAAAAATAATTTTGAGTCATATATTCCAGAAACGGAGCCTCTATATGGAAGAGGTTGATTCATCTATAAGTACAAAGACAGTTTTGAGCCTGAGAGTGACATGATTAGATTAGTGCTTCAGAAGATAGTCACTGGCATTAATATGAAGCACAAATCCATTGAAGAGCTAGACAGGAAGGAGACTCTCATCCCAGCTAGAAAGATACGAATGCACTAGTTCAAGAAAAATCTATTAACTTATTCTTTCATTTTTGGGTTCTTTCGTTCATTTATAATCATCATAAATATATAATCACCTTGCAGCATATTAGACCTGGGGCTATTGGAATCAAGATCTATTTAAAATTATCCTTTCATTCAACAAATATGAATTGAGAGCCTACTTTTTGCAAGATGGGCCAATCACAGTTGAATTCATCTCAATTCTGGATCCTGAGTTGTCAGTGTGGGTGTGAGGGGCATAGCTTTAGCCATATGAATAGAGCCCTAAAATTCTTCACCAGGTGACACCCCACAAAGGGGATTAGATACACTCTCTAAAGGACTCTTCACCCCAACCCTTGAAGAAACAGTGTATTGGCTTTATTCTCTTATGTTTTCTCCTCTTTCTACGGAGAAGCAAAATCTAAACCTGTAAATCCAAACCAAAATGAGGCATAAGCAGTGTCCTCTGGCTACTTGGGGATCAGGAGGCATTAGAGTCTCTTTGAAATAGTTTATGTTTATTTACTGAGTCTTTTAGGACATTCTTGCTTTTATGAGAAATCAAGAGCTCTGAGATACCTGCATTTTAGCACTATTATTCCTAGTCTAGGGTGGGGTTTTATCCTTCTCCCTGCCCCTTCTCTCCGTGGGTTGCTCTCCACCTTGTCAAGGCATACCCCAGGACACAGACTGTTTGTACTGCTTCACTGACATTTCATATTTATGGGCGGCCCACTACTCTAACAAAAAATGCTTTGTTCAAAACCATTTCCAAAATTAATCTAGCAATAGAATTAATTTATACACTATTACAGCCAAATCAAATGTTTCATGAAATATCAGAAAGATAAAGCCAAATTATGTTTGAAATATATCATTTGTGAAAACATGTTTTAATATGAAGCCATGTCCAAAGTGTTGAGCTACATTAAATATGTCAAAATTTGCATTTTATCATTCTGCCACAATCAGAGTAATTTTGTCAGCTGCTGTACACTTCACAGAAGAAATAGCTTATGACCAGGTAAAAATGCCTTCTGCTTTTAAAGGATAAAACTGTATCTCAGAACCATTCTCTAATGGATGGACTGACACTTGATAGTTTGAGGCAGGAGTTAACAACCTTGCCGTGGGTATGATTAGCTTCTCATGCCCCCCGGAGGTGCGAGTTGGGTACAGGTAAGAGAGGAATGGCAATAAGGTAATTAAAAAGGACACTGTCCGGGCTCACCCAGACCCCTTGGCTCCTTTTCACCTGTTCTCATCCCTGCCCCAGATTTGGGGTGTTTATTTCCAGCTGTCAGAATCTGTACTCTTCCGCCTGGTGTGGCTCTTAGGTTACTAGTGCTGCTGTACTTGTAGGTCCAAGAGCTAAAAGTACCTGGGATTTTTAAAAATATATATTTTTATTGATTTCAGGGAGGAAGGGAGAGGGAGAGACAGACAGAAACATCAATGAGGAGAATCACTGATTGGCTGCTTCCTGCACACCTCCCACTGGGGGTCCTGGGATGGAGCCTGCAATCAGGGCGTGTGACTTTGACCAGAATCGAACCTGGGACATGTTAGTCTGCAGGCTAACGCTCTATCCACTGAGCCAAACCAGCTAGAGCAGTGCCTGGAATTTTAAGAACCTCCTCCTTCCCCACCAATGCTTCCTACCCAATGACTCTGTTAACGATAAGTGAAGGCCCAGCTCCTGGGTTGGGCTGGGGTAACTCTCAGGTGTGATTTACACAATTGAACTCACCTGAGGCGTTAGGCTGAAGGTACCCTTCATGAAACTTTATTTAAAATTATATCCCCTTCCTTGGTTTCTTGTCCTCTGTCTATTTCTGTCACTCTGAAACATGTTTGGGGGGCTTTTGTCCAGAAGAACTTCCTTAATAAATGGCTTTCTTACAAATATCTGCTCTAAAAGATACTTCTAGAGAAGTTGAGGACAGTGCTTCTATATAAAGTATCTCTTCCTGTATCAAAGCTTTTAGAGAAATAGGGGATCCAAAAAATGTATATGGACACTTTGAATAATTATAAAGGCAGTATTTATTAAAATACATTTCATTTTCAAAACTGAGCTATCAGCGGTAAAGTGTGTATATTCTGTGTTGATAAATCTAAGCTGTTCAAATAACCTGAGAAGAACAAGTGTAATGAAACAAAACATCCCCAAGAACCTGATATTAGAGATAGATGAAGTAACTAAGATTCATAGTAATAGCAAAACCGGGCTGCCTGTGGATGCTGCGTTTTAAGGTACCCAAGGCACTCTGCCTATTTCTCTTAGGCTTGTTCTTTCCACACCCAAAGAGTAATTGGAATTCCAAGAGGTATGAACAGCTGCTAAGACCAAGCTCTGCTGGAGGTCTAGTCCCTAGAAGTAAGATGCTGGAGGTAGGAAGATGGAGAGGGAGAGGTAGCAGAAGGCATGCTGAGAGCAGCTGATATTACTGTGTTCGCTGGGTTCAGAAATCCTGATGAACAGCAAAGAGTGGAAGACCCCATCTCTGCCCAAAACATCTACACAAACTGATTGTTAGATACTGGGATTGTCCATCTATAGTCCAGTTACAGATCTTTCTGATATTTTAACTAAGTATTTAAAGAATAATCGTAAGCCAAGGGAAATCCACTAACTCTATTTATAAATGTGAAATCTGGGAATTTTTTCCTCAGTATTTTAGGAAAGCAGGGGGCGCGGGGGGAGGAACCTACCCAAACCATCCTGTGGCAAAAATGAAAAGAAATAATATCCTGAAAACAAGAGGAAGAGCAGACCTCTGAACACTATTTATAACAGGAACCAGAAAAAATTTAGAAGACTATTTGTCATACTTAATCTGATTTAAGAAGACATTGCCTTTGGTAAACAGGAAAAGAAAACCACGGAATAAAATCAGCTGAGATGCAGGGGCAACAAGATGGAATGAAAAGAGGACGGGATGGGAGGCGAAGGCAACACACTGGGATGAAGTGGCAGTGTGGGGAGATAACGAGGGCAAGAATAACAATTTCAAAATTAAAATCACGTTAGAGCCAACCCCCCACATACATATTTCCCATCATAGCCTGTAAGAGAACAGCTTAAGTGATATTAGGTGAGATGAAAGGAATACAGGACAAGTTAAGGTGGTGCAAACAAAGAATTCTAAGTGTCTGGAAGAAAACTAGATTATTTATAACAGAAATAATTATTAAAGACACAAATTGAAGAGCCCTTCCCAAATCTAAGGGGTTGAGAGAAAAGAAGGGAACTAGAAGTGCAGATTATAGCATTTTGCCATAATCAAGGCAAAACTTTTTAAGAAAATCAGACATATATCTTGACTTTTTTTTTTGAGTGGCTAAAGCAACTCAATACTTTGAACTCAATAATTTATTGTATTAGTTTCAGGTGTACAGCACAGTGTTCAGAGATTCATACAGGTTAGAGAGTGTTCCCCCTAATAATTCAAGTGTCTGCCTGTACTCCTCCCATGTGGCCTCCATCAATTTGTTCTCTGTATTTATAAGTCTGTTTCTATTTGGTTTGTTCATTTATTTGGTTCTTTAGATTTCACATATAAGTGATATCATATGGTATTTGTCTTTCTGTGTCTGGCTTATTTCACTTAGCATAATAACCTCTAAGTCCATCCATGTTGTCACAAATGATAAGGTTTCATTCTCTTTTATGGTTGAGTAACATTGTGCTGTATATATGCACCACAGCTTTTTTATCCACTCATCTACTGATGGACACTTGGGTTGCTTCCATATCTTGGCTATTGTAAATAATGTCAATATGAACATGAGTTGCATATATTCTTTAAAGTTAGTGTTTGAAGTTTCTTCAGAATATCCTGACATTTTTATTTTTATTTTTAAATTTTTTAAAATTGATTTTAGTGAGGAAGGGAAAAGGAGAGGGAGATAGAAACATCACTGATGAGAAAGAATCATTGCTTGGCTGCCTCCTGCACACCCCCTCCTAGGGATTGAGCCCACAACTCATGCATGTGCCCTTGACCAGAATCGAACCTGGGACCCTTCAGTCTGCAGTCCAAAGCTCTATCCACTGAGCCAAATCAGCTAGAGCATTACTCTTAAATTGTAAAGAAAAAGACTAACTGTCAAGGGAGAAAAATACAGGTTTTCTCTAATGGCATTAATGTTAATTTGACCCCATAGAATTATTTTACATCATAAGATTTCAAAGGATAAGGAAGCACATTTAGATCAGCTGTCATTTAGTAGTTCTTTCTATGTGTCTTAGATACTGAATGAAACATTGTAAATATTCATAACCGGGAATTATCTGCATGTGAAATGAAAAATAATTGATCATCACAATTACATGCAAATGTTTCAGAATTATCTATATGCTGGGCTTTTCCCATATAGTTTCTGATTCAATAAGTCTGGGTAGTTCCCAAGAATTTGCATTTTTAAGATGTTCCTAATGATGCTGATGTAACTGGTCTAGGAACCACGCATTGAGAAACGGTGATTTATATTAACCAGAATTGGGGAAGGAATAACAGAAATATTCAACTACAGTGGAATGATTTCATAGTTTAGCCACTAAAATATTTTGAAGATTTTTAATGCTGTAGAAAAATACTAATATTGCAATATTGCACACATATGAATTATAGTTCTTTAACTATACAAAGAGATAGTGTTAAAAAGGGAAAGATGGTTATCAAATAAACAGACTGTCAGGAACTTGATAGTTAATAGTGATTATATCAAGATCATGTCCTAAATAGATAATTTTCATTGTCCTAACTTTATAACTTTCTGTATTTTCTAAATGAATATGTATTAATTTTATATAGGGGGGAAAGAAACATAATTTCCCCCAAAGGCCTAGTTTAAATGTTGTCTCCTTGATGAAGGTACTACTAGTAAGCCCCCAATACCATTAAACCAAATGCTATCTGTGAATTCTTCCATCATCACACCATGGGATCATTTATTTTATTTTATATCAATCATTAAAAATTGACTATGCACATTAAGATTTTAAAGGCTCTGAAGAGTCTCAATGTTGGAAAAAGCTCATTTAATATTGCCTATTTCAGGATTTTCCAAATGTGTTTGTCCACCAAACAGTGCAGAACATCTATTAGTCTTCTAAAGAATAAGTGGTCCATATAGTGACATTAAGCACCCTTTGTCATTTATTGAATGAATGGACGAAATAAATGATTCAATGATATGTTGAATACTTACTAATTAATTTTTTTCTAAGTGGGGAATCTAAAGCAAGAGCTTCCTTTCAAAAGCCATTGTCATTTTTATTTATGTGAACTGAAACTTCTCATTCCCTAAATACTCCTCAACAAATTTTATAAAGTGCCTAATATGTGCAAGACACTCAGTGATGTGCAAAGGTATTTTATTTCATATGATCAGAAGTCAGCCCAGTGCTAATTCACAATTTCCTCATTTATTCCAGACTCCAAAAATATTTTAATCATTTTTCATAGGTGACTGTGCTCCAACATAATTATTATTTAAATTTATCCAAGAGTGAGAATTTCATTCACTGTGAGTAGAAAATGACAACGGGAGAATCCAAGCATCCTCTCACCAAAAGGTACAAATACCAGATGGAGTTTCCTGCTTTTTAAAGTTGATGACACTGTTATTTCAAACAAACAAAAAAAAGTATGTCAAAAATAACAGCCCATCTGGAATTTTAAAAATTAATTATATTCTCTGCTTAAGAATCTTTTTTATACTATAATGGCTACATTCCATACTATTTTACCTAAGATCATGAGATTTCTTATGGCCCTTTGTGTTTTGCAACTATATGAGCTACAAAAAGATATGCAAAAAATGTTCGCAAATACTTGGTTTAACTTAGCAATGAAAATAGTATGGAATGTACAGATACATAAACAGTAGGCTTTCCAGAACATGTACACACATCAACAAAGATGAAAAGTTAAAACAAAAATCTCTGAACTAGAGAAAAATGATTAATAAAATTTAAATTTGACATTTTCATGTGAAGATTACAAAATGCTTTCCTTCAGCACTGTGTGTGTGTGTATATGCATAGCAAGTGCTCCAAAATGGTTTGTTCTGGAACATATAATTTTAAAATGTCATGATTTTGAAAGGAAAATGTAGGGGTGACTGGAATTAAAGATAGCATTTTATTATATAAACTATGTTTTTTAAAATGCCCTAATTAGTGCAAACACGTCCCCTATAATGAGATGATGAAAACTAAATATTTCAATATGGAATGTCATGTTTAAGAAATCAGAACACTTTAAAAACATGACTGTTTTCCTTTAATAAACATAGAAATGAAACATAGGCCTATTAAGTTTATTCAAGTGAAGTTCAAGATCGTTCAGTAAATTAGAAGAGAATAGAGTGGACTTAACCATGACTTTCTACTTATTGCATGTAAATACTGGGCTTAAGAACTCAAAATCAACACAAGCAACACTGTGGCTCACACCTTTTTGTAAATAATAAAGAAATGAAAAATATAATTCTTAATCAAACCATTTGAGGTCCTAACAAAAAATAATAACATTGCCATGTACTGCTCCTAGTGATATATTAATTCATTTAATCAACAACTCTATGAATTGTAAATAGGTTCTATGATCATCTCCATTCTCCAGTGAGGAAATGGAGATACAGAGATTAATACTGAGATTTGACACCAAACCTTGTGTACTACGTGCTTAACCAAGCTGTTCTGTGAGTTGTTTCTCAAACAGTGATATATATTTGGGCAAGAAGTTGAAATCTGCATATACATATATCTTTAAAATAGACTGACTCAGTGCTTGGGAATGATAGTGTAGAATTAATTGATAACAATGAAAATTTTGTGGGAACTTTCTTTTCTTCTTGACCATGATTCAGTTATCCTGTAATTCTCCATTTTCAGACCTAGAGGTATTGGTATATCAGAAATCCATTTCGGCCCCCCCCCCACTAATTTCTGCTTACTTCTATCAGCTAGAAGTAGTCCAGGTAAGAACTGAAAGTAAGAGTGGCTTGCTAAGTGGTATGGCAAACTAATACAAAATCATGGCCAAACTAAGGAAGATAGCAGCCCTTATTCAGTGACAGTCAACATTTTCACACAGGCCCATGGCTTACCGGTTTTCTGATTGCTAATGAGAAGTTGGTCCTCTGTTTCTTATGGGAAATTTCTCAAATTTGTAACTATATTGCAATGAATATTTTAAAATTTATAAACATCCCTGGCCTGGCTCTACTGCATGGGCCACAGGTCAATAAGGAAGACGCCTCAGTGTTGATTATGGAGTTACATATATAAGGCAATAGCTTGTTACTTCTGGGGGAGGTTCCAAAAGTTCACCCTCTTCACACAACAGAACTATTTCTTTTACCTTCTACCACTATGCTATTTGTTGTAAAGTTGCTTTTGGTACAGAATTCCAAATATCTGATGAGAATTCTTGAGGATCTGCCTTCCATTGTTAATTGCATATAGGGTGAGTCTACTGTTATTCTCTTTCTCTATAGATTTTTCTTTATGCACATATCCCAACTCAGCTTTATCCTCCTCTAACCCATGCTCACCCATCATGAGCACTGATTGCTTTTGAGATCAACACCACATTGGTTTCTAGGGGAAATAATCACATGTTACAAATATGTTTCCTTCATGGGAAGTCACTCTTGCAGTATTAACAACTTACCTCAGTAGTTTCATTGTTACTCTGGGTTTAAAAATTGACTTAAAGAACTGATGGAAGGCCCTAGTTGGTTTGGCTCAATGGATAGAGCGTTGGCCTGCAGACTGAAGGGTCCTGAGTTCAATTCCAGCCAAGGACACATGCCTGGGTTGTGGGCTTGATACCCAGTAAGGGGCATGCAGGAGACAACCCATCAATGATTCTCTCTCATCATGAATGTTTCTATTTCTCTCTCCTTCTCCCTTCCTCTCTGAAATCAATATATATATGGAAGAAAAACTTAGAAATGGGAAAAAAAGGAGAAACAAATAAATTCAAGGGGTTGTTAATTTCATGGTTTGATCCAAGGGAGAGAGTGCAGGACTAGGTCTCCAGTGATCCTGGCCTTTGAGGTGACAATCAGATACATCTCTAGAAAAGCAGGTCATTGTAGAGGACAGCCTTTTCTCATCTACAATCTTTCTTCCATTTCTAAGAGCCTTCTGGCAAAGAACCAAAGGCCTACAAGAAAGAAGGCTGTCATTCATACATCTGTGCCTGGACTCGTTCAATTACTTTAGAAGCTGTAGAGGAAGACATACACATCTCAATTGATAAAACACCCTCCTAAAACTCTCAGGCATTTCTTGCTGTAATCCTGCTGTCAATTACCCCAAATGACTGGTGACCATCCTGGGTGTCAAAGGCCATTTATGAATCCATTTATTCAATCAATATTTCTTGAGTGTCTGTCCATTCCAGGCACTCCTGCAGGTGGTCAAGACACAGTATTGAGCTAACAGTATTGAGCTAACAATCTGAACCCTCAACTGGGATATATCAATATGGAAATTCTTACATCTTTGCTCTTTACTGCTAAAGGAAGAACCTCTATCTCAATTACATAAGAACAGACTGTTTTAATATCATTTTTTCACTCATTTATGTAATTGATATTTATTGATGGCATATATTGTAGCAGTTACTTTTCTAGACACTAAAGCCCAATAGATGAATTCTTTTAAACCCTTGTATATGTCATGCAAAGGTATAATTGAAGCACATTTTCTAGGAAATGTTCCTGAGTGTATAATTGCCATTTTTAAAAATGTCATACACAAACGGTGCCCCACTGCACAGTCTCCTACTGTTTATGCAACTCATTTATATTACAATCAGATAATTTCAACACTCTGAGACTAGGTGACACCATGTGCAAAATGGGAGTCATGATACTTAGATAAAGTTGTCGTGAGATTTCAATGAGATAAGCTCTGACTAAAAGCTTACTAAAGTGCACTGCATAAAGTACATAGCTTTTATTTTTATTATGTGAGTTTCAATAGTATATCTGTCAAACCAGGAAGTTTAAACTGCCCTGCAGAAACTTGCCAAGCAAAGGGCTGTATCTACTCCCCAGCCCCAGCTTCCTTCTTAGCACAGAAGTTTTGTCAGCTTGGATAGATCAGCTTCCAGAAAGATAATGCCATCGCTTTGGGTTTACTCTATCCTTTCCAACAAAAGAATATCTTTTAAAGAGTCATCTCAAAATATCTGATGTTACAGAAACTCTTGCTGCTTTGTTTCCTAGAAGAAGATTTGGGCAACAGGAGTTTCCTTTAGCGTTGTTTTGTTTTCCTCCTTTCCTGTTTCATAAGGACAGACAGCAAGCTCTTGCAAACCCATCTATGTTTCTTCCATGTGTTTTTTGGAGCCCCTGGGGGAATTCCAAGCCTCCTATTCATATGCAGAAGAAACTGACACAAATGAACAAGAGGAAAATGCATCCTCCCCTCACCTGCAATTTGGGGAGGGAAACTTAAATTATGTTCCCAAACATGTATTTGCCTTGTAGGTGGTACTTGTGAAATGGCTAAAGGACCTTAGAATACAGGGAGAGGAGAGCTTTCAGGAACTTAGAGTAAATGAGTTATTTGTGTGGTATTTATATGTCAGAAAGGAATCAAAACTGACTTGAGCCACTGTTTGTGAATTTTCGCGTGTTGGAAAACATTTCCAAGGTCAGGTTCGAACAGTAGGATTTGAAAACAGTAATTTCGCTACCTTTGCAATTGTCCTCTTTACTACAGAGTTCTGGCACTCTCTAAACTGCCCTGCTTTATAAACATCGTTTTGTTTTGTTTTGTTTTTTGGCCATCAGCTCGCCTATTTTTTTTTCCTTCTGCTGAGCAATACTGTTCCTGGGCACTTTTGTGAAGTCACAATAAACTAAGCAAGCAATCAGCAGGCCCTTGACACAAAGGCATTTATTGATCTAAAAACAGTGCTGTACTAACCTGACCTTAAAATCCTACGGTATCCAACTCCAGTTCCGCAAAAACAGCCAAGGCGTCAACACCAAAGCACCTGGTATCCTTGTTTTCTGTGCACATCTGCTTTAATTAGAAAAAAGAATCCTGCCTTATTCTAATAATTACTATCATTTCAGTTACAGTGACTTTTACATCAGCATCTACCTGGTCTGCTAGTGTTAAATAGTTTGCCTTGTTTTGCCCCGAAGTTCATAAACAGATCAGGCCAATGTCATGATTTTAGGATTGATGTTGCAGATTTATAAGACTCTTGGCTGCCCTTTAAATTATGTAGTAATAAAAGGGCATTTTAGAAGACGAGAGGTGAAGAATTGTTTGTCAAAGAGAGTTGTGAGGCTTATAATGCCTGAAGTTATTGCGCATGACTGGATAAATGCTGAGGTTTTCAATCTGTTATGAATTTACTCATTTATTCATTCATTTACTCACATATTTACTTTTTCAGTGACTAATATGAACCAAAAAAAGGTAGCCAATTCTGGCGATTGGTTCATTTATGAATAGAACTATCCTGTTTGCTGTTATTGTGGCACTTACAGTATGTTATGGTAAAATATAGTAATCTTATAAATTACTATTGTGCCTCATGCCATAGGAGACATTAACAGTATGTGGTGATAGAAGCTAATGGAAGAGAGGAAGAACCTGGTTTCTGTATAATCTTGGAGATGAGGGGTCCAGTCAGAGGGAACAGCAGGTGCAAGAGTTCAGAGGTGGCTTGGCCAGAGTAGAATGTTGGAGCTGGAGGGTAGCTTGAGGTTGTAAAAGTGGTTCAGAAGTTCTACATGATGCATGATCAGTTCATGTTATCTGTCCTGTATTCCCAACCCTTGTCCTGTGATCTGTCTATGTTTGGTCTATGTGAAGTTCTTAAACTCACCCCTTTCTTACCTGTCCTTAAAAATCTTCGTTCAAGCTAGAATGGCATGTTCTTCTCATCTGTAAATGTTTTCATTATGTTGGCAAGAAACAAAAGCAGAGAAATAAAGGAATGTACGGGGGGATTCCATTTGTATGAGATTCTAGAGCAGGCAAAAATCCATCTCTAATGACAGAAAGCAGATCACTGGCTGCAGGGGACCAGAGACATGGGGAAGGTGACTAGAAAGGGATGTATGGGAGCTTTGTGAGTGATGAGACTGCTCCTAGCTTCATTGTTGTGGCAGTTTTACAGGTGAGTATGCTTGTCAAAGCTCATCAAACTGAATGTTGAAATGGGCATTTATCATATGTAGACTATACCTCAATAAAGTTCATTAGCACACTATACAATAAGAAAAAAGGAAAAAAGAGGATGCTACAAAGCTCAACTTCTCTTCGCTACTCAGATATAAACTTTCTTTCTATCATCTTGGTATGTGTTATAGGTTTGTGTGCTTGTGAAAAACAGACCATGTACAGCCTTCAGTGAGCAGCATACTATTAAACTGTCTGTTTCTCCATTGGACTTGCATATGCCCTTAAGAGAGAATCTGTGTCCCGTCTGCCTTTTTCCCCTCCCCTGCCCCCCATTGCACCTACCTCAGAAATCATAGAAATGCTCCCTGAGCATCTGTTAATAGCACTTTTTAAAACTCCTTTTCTGGTACCCAAAGAGGATGAACAGGAAAAAAAATTGATCTCTAAGGGTAGATGAATGGATTTCACATTCTGGTTTCATGTGTAAAAATTGGGAGCAGAATGGGTTTTTGACATACCTTATTCACACCCGATGTGCTCATTGACTTAAATACTTGTGATGGCTTCTTTGTTCTCCAAAACATAAATGCAGTACAGACTATCTATATTATCCTTTTTAAAATGAAATTTATTGAGGTGTAATTGGGTAATAAAATTAAATAGGTTTCAAAGATGCAGTTCTATAATGCATGATCTATATATTGCATGGTGTGTTGAGTTACATATGACCAAACAACCCTCCTTCTAAGTCTACCTGAAAATTTTGAAAATATTTTTTTCATAAAGCTATATGCACCCATATGATCATTGCAGCAAAATTCACAGTAGCCAAGACATAGAAATAACTGAAGTGTCTTTCGATAGATGACTGGATCAAGAATATATGGTACATACAAACAATGGAATACTACTCAGCCATAAGAAAATATGAAATACTGACATTTTTGACAACATGGATGGATATCATGCTAAGTAAAGTAAACCATATTGAAAAAGTCAATAACCATATGATTTCACACACATGCAGGATATAAAACTGAAAACAACTAATGAACAACAAGACAGATAAACAAAAACTCATAGATACAAACAACAGTATGGTGGTTACCAGAGGGGAAGAGGGTTACGGAGGAATAAAGGATTAAAGGGGGTCAAATATATGGTTTTGGAAAGAGACTGGACTTTGGGTGGTATATTATCTTAATGTCTATTATTTCTCTATAGAGTCCAGTAGTAGGACCAGTGTTGGTAAGCCATAATGAGGTGGATACGACAGTGTAACAAGAAAGTGCCTATTATGTCCCATTATTACACTAAGTAAAGAAAATTCATAAAAATGTGGAGGTCTATTGCATAATTGGCATTCCAGATTGTTCTGGGGGAAATCTCTGTAAATCCGCCATCCTGTGCTTAGTCTTATGAAGCTTTTCTCCCCGCCTTCCCTATATCCCCTCCCTATTCAATATTTGGTGTTCTCAACTGGCTGATTACCTGGAATATTAGTTTTTCAAAATATGACACAGAAGTTTTCCAATTCCTTCTAACTCATAACACTTTCAAATTGCAACTCCAGATTATTCCTATAAAAATAGCTGATCTTTATGACTCCCAAGGGATTTCTTATTTTAATCTGAAAGCTTCAGAAATGGCTCAGTTTTGTGGAAATGATGGGGGAATGTCTGCTCTTAGCAGTTTTTTGTTCAAGGGCAAATCAACCTCTGTCCTTGCTAACTCTAATTTTCCAAGGGTTATGAGACTTTAATTTGATTCTTTATTCAGTGTGCATAAAATGTTCACTATAATTTGCATAATACATTTATTGTATAATCACTCTTCACATTGGTTACACACTTTCTCAAAAGGACATTACTTTTTTAAGGGGGTATATTAATATAGGACAAATTTGAGCTGTGTAACTAAACAGGATTAGGTATATCTCTGAAGGACTAACATAAAAGAGAAAGAGGAAGGAATACACTTATTCTGAAATTGGCTATTATGTAAAAATAGCCTCAATCCTGTATTTTAATTATTCATTTTTCAAGTAGAAGCAAGGGAAAGATTGCTGTTTTTTAAAATATAAAGATTTGTTATATAGAAAAGGGATTGCTCTTGTCTGTTAGAATGTACTTAAGGCATGTGGGTACTGAAATTCAACATGGTCTAAGAAGATGAGGGAATTTGGAAAAGAAGATGCCTTAAGCACTAGACTAAGGTGCTATAAAAGCATTGAAATTTATTCAGTGCTCAGAGCTAACACACAATAAAGGTAATTGTATTATTACCCTTAATTTGGGTTGAGTGTTCTGTACTGTTTGCACTCTTTGTTTTCAAATAGAGGAGCTAGGACTTGAACCCAGATTGTATGATGCCCATATCTTTGTCATCCAACTACACCAGTTTTCTATGAAATACTGTGTGAACTGCCTTGGGAGACTGTGTATTCTCTAACATTAGCCCTGCTCAGGTGGAGCCTGGATGGGTGTTTGGCAAAGAGATGGTAGGGAAATAGCTAAGATTTGGAAACAGCCTAAGTGCCCATCAGCAGATGAGTGGACTAGAAAATGGTACATCTACACAATGGAATACTACACTGATATAAAAAAGAAGGAATTCTTACCATGTTTGGAACTGGAGAGCTTTAGGCTAAGTGAAATAAGCCAGTGAGAGAAAGTTAAGTATCACATGAGCTCACTCATTTGTGAACTATAATAAACAACATACACTGATGAACAAAAATAGAACCAGAGTCATAGAAGCATTGAATAGACAGTCCAACCTGTGAGGGAAAGTGGGTGATGAGGGAATAAGAGATCAACCAAAGGACTTGAATGCACGCATATGAGCATAACCAATGGACACAGATGGGGGTGAGGGCATGTGCTGGTGGTAGGGGTGGTTGGAGAGTGGTCAATGGGGAAAAAGGAGACTTATGTAATAGTTTAAACAATAAAGAATTTAAATTTTTAAAAAAGAGAGATGGTAGGGAAATTGCAAAATCAGATTGAGGTTGTGTGAGATGGCATTTAAGATCCCCGTTTTCTCTGCCATTTTATGAGAATAGTAAGCACAGTCCTGACATGAATGGCTTCCTGCAGACCAGGGTGTCTCATTTCTAATGTGCATTCTATCACCTGGAGATCTTGTCAAAGTGTAGACCTTGGTTCCATAGATGTGAGTTGGGCTGAGATTCTGCATTTTTTAAAATCATGCAAGGATATGTTGCCATTGTTTTGAGACATAGAAGAGGAGGGGGGAGAGAGAGAGAGAGAGAGAGAGAGAGAGAGAGAGAGAGAGAGAGAGAGAGAGAGAGAGAGAAAGAGAGAGAGAGAGGTCAATGTGACAGAGAAACATTCATTAGTTGCCTCCCATACTCATCCTGACCAGGGATCAAACTTATAACATAGGTAAGTGCTCTGACTGGCAAGCAAACCTACAGCCTTTTGGTGCGTGGGACAATGCTCCAACCAATTGAGTAACCTGGCTAGTATGAGATTCTGCATTTCTAACAGACTCCCAAGTAATGCCATCACTGCTGGTCCACAGACCGTCTGGTCTCTGCTTCCAAAACCATTTCCCCAGTGATCCAGGTCTTGGTTCTAGTTAGGACAACTGTACTTACACATCTTGGTCACAATTCCTTATGCTTAACCAGCATGTCCTAGAATAATGAAATCCTATTCTCTTTAGACAATTAGGATTCTTCAAGTAAGTTCTACCTATAATAGAGAAGACCTAAGCTATAAGTCATGAGTCACCAAATATTAAAGGGCAAAAAGGAGTTGGTACTGTTAGGTAGCACACCAATTTACAAATTATAGTAAAATTTCTTTGGGGAAAACATGTCTTTGTTAAAAACAACCACCCACTTTTACACACAAATGTGTAATCATGAAAATAATGACATGACTGTTTAAACTCTTGGTATTCTTTCTGAATCACAGGTCTGAAATTTTGTCTCATAAAATCCTGATGTATTTTCAAAATTTCTTTGAGATGGATGCAACTTAATTATAACAAAAAGGAAAATGGGCTTTCAGCCCCCTATATTTCAGGAGGGTATTGTTTTAATTTGATTTAGCTGGCTTCTGATATCTTTGGATTGCAGTACATAAGGGTCTGTCTTTAAAACATCTTTGAAAGATACAAAAAACTTAGGAAAATCACTCTTCATAGTCGTGGAGGCTTTCAAAGTATTGTTCATTGCTCTCTTATTTTAAATATTTGAAAAAGTTGAAATAAAATCAGTTTTTCAAGTTAGGAATCTTTCAAGTTAGGAATCTTTAAGAAAGATTTTTGCAATTGGAATGTTGAAAATTATAAATTGATGGGATTATGGAGATCCATACGTATTGGCCAGGAAAGGCAGCCACATGTCATGAAGAGAAGGAGCCGGTTATAAAACTGTGCATAATCTGATACCATTTGGTCAAAAATAAAGAAAAAAATAAATTAATAGTTTAACTTTGGGTACATCATGACTGATTTCTCTCCATATTGACTGAAATTTCTTCAATAACTTTGTATGACTTTTTTTTTAATTAGAAGGAAAAAAAACTTCTATTTATTTTAGGGTTAAATGGACAATTGGGTTGCCAGTCATAAAATTTTAACCAAGAATGTTTTTCACTTCAGGATTTTTGATAACAGAAGTTATTTTATTACTCTGAACATTCATAAGGGCTTCCAATAAACACAATCATAAGAGTTAAAAGATTAGTTCTGGTTGTTTTTTCATATTGGAACATCAGAAGGAGTCATAGGATAGCTTATTAGGAAGTGGACTAGAGCACTAAGGTGTACAGAGGAAGGGACTTATATTTCACTGAATACTGTTTTATTTGACTTGATTATTTATTTAAACTATGTGTGTGTTACTTTCAGTTGCCCATTTATACTTCTGTAAATTCTAATGCCACCATAGGATTGTGCTTGATATATCAGCTGGGATGAAGAGAAGTTATTGGGGGTCCAAGAACATGTAAAATCCACTGTTTCTGATAGTGATAAGGGCAGTACTTGTGGACATTTAAGAAATATTTGGAATAAGGATGATAAACATGGCTGAAGACTGAATCCAGTAATATATGAGTATACTTTATGAAATACACAATTTTAGTTAAACAGAAGTGCCCTAGGGGTTTAAAAGTGAGTTTTGTCAGAGATTTGGAAGGAGGAAATTATGGATGGAGCCCTTTCCTAGGATAATAATAGTGTTCAAAGAGATACAGGGTTTTGTACATAAATTTAGATTAAAGCGACAAGTCGGAAGAAGGAATGTCTAGAGTGCAACAAAGACTTAGACTCACAGGTAGTGCATGCTTCTGAGAAGGTTGACCTGTATGTAGGATGCCCTTTCTCTTCCTTTTGCCACTGAGCTGCATCATTATTGCATCCCTATGAGTTCTGAAATGTCCATCCTGAGTGCTATAATGTCCTCTTGTACTATACTGTCCATCCTGTAAAGATGAATGGGTGGTGAGTTGGGGACATCCTTGCTGTAGAAGGATGTATAAGACTACAAACATGCTTCCCAGGCCATTGGCTAGAGCTGTTGAGTGTGAATGTGAATTACAGTACCTGGGAGGTGGGGGATGGGGCAAAGTGTGCTTCCATTGATCCTCACACGTGGAGACTATCATTTCTCACTCTTCTAATAAAGGGATAGTCTACAATTCTACCCGTTCAGAAGACCAGGGCAGGAAGAGGGAGGGAAAGATGAGCCCTTAGAAATGAAATTGCAGTTCCTACTGTCTACTGTGCACTGGGACTGTGGGCATATAGAGCATTCTGTTACAGCTTGCTTCTATTGTGATTACAAACTCAATGGAGTTGTTTTAACAATATCCTGGCTTGCTTCTGCAACCACACTGCATTATATAGTTGTACTTTCCACTCTTTTTGATGGAAAAGACCCATAGACCAATTATTCACACAAGACATACTTTTAATTTGTAGTTTTGAACACTGCCTTTCAGCAAAGGAAAGTTTGCAAGACGATTCACATCTGCCCATTTACAGTCAAGCTGACTGCTCCCTTAATCTCTGCATTATAGTAAAATAATGGTTGATCTAGAAGACCTTGTCAAATCAGTGAGTTTCTTTAATTTTAATAAAGCAGAGTGATGTCTTTAAGTCAATAAATAATGATCTTGATCCTAATTTCAATATTATTCAGTATAAAGAAGCAAATTCTCTCATTTAAAAGTCAGTTGAACAGGGTGAGCAGGAAAGTGAGTTTTGGGATTTGAATTTGTGTTTGGTTTAATAAAACTTTGTGTGCAACATAAATGAAATGAGAAAGTATTCCATTTTCAAGTGGCATACTACCAAGCATTTTACTCCCTAAATTTGTCTGTCTTTGTCATTGTTTTATTCTGCTGGGTAATGCCAATTAGGACCTAATTTCTTTTTTCGTCTTTACTTTTGTCATTTGCACACAAAATTTCCTGAGTTTGCATCCACCTGGAAGAAATATTTGCCATCTTAGAATACCAGCACAAGTTATTTGCCTTTCATTCCTCTCTATACCTTGTATTTAGCTTAATTCATTTCTACTGTGCACAGAAACTGATGAACAGAAAGACAGCATAATGTATACATACATAAATTTAGAATGTGGAAAATTTTGCCATCATGTCACTCATTGAAAGGGGACCTGACTCAGCTATTCAGCCATGATGAGCAAAACTATAAATGCAATCCCATGCATACTAAACTGAGTCAAAATATGCCACTTTGCATAGACTCATCTAACTTAACTAACTCCACTGTATTTAAATGTCTTTATCTACCCTACTAGACTACAAACTTGCTGATAGGAAGAGCTATGGTAGAGTGTCTTTGTTTTCCTTGCAGTGTCTAGCATGCTATCTTCTTTGCACATGGTAATTATTTAGTAAATTGAATAATAATAATAATAATAATAATGGAAAAGTCAGACCATGGCTCAAATGTGTCCCTCATAACAGGTGGATCCTATTCGCAAAATAGATGTCTCATTTTAGTATTTCTGGCATTAGAATATCAGAATGTTTAAGTAATTAAGTTCACAATTCGAGGAATATACTAAAGCAATGTAATGGATATTGTATAATGGACGCCATTACGCATCTTATTGGCCTCTATTTGTTAAGTGTCTGAGGACTTCAGCCATTTGTGTAAGAAGTACATATGCTGTTCTTTTCTGTATAATAAGCATCTTATTTTCTAAGATGTTTCAAAGCACAGGTGATTTCATGGTTCGGAATTTTTTCCCCTCAAACTGAGCACTCTTATCTCTCTGGCTTTTGCATTCTAGCAGGATTTGCCTTTTGCCTTTATTTTCCACACATCTGAGTTAGGCCATGTTGCTATTGTATGGGTTCCTCTGTTGTATCCTTGCTTCATTATAATAATCGCCCACAGGAAATGGATGCAAAGGAAGATACTAAAGAAATGACTGAGTTTTCTCCTTAGTTTGGTTTTATAAGTATAAAAGTAGCAAAGAATTTATCAATGCTGTCTTTCAGCTACCTTCTTTGATCACATAATGCAGAGAACTAGGAAATCCAATAATAAGAGAATGCATTCAGCAATAACTCAACATTATAGGGAAATCCAGCAGAGACAGAAAGATGGAGTCCAGCTGCCTCCTCTCTACGAAGCATGCACAGCACTGGTCCCTTCCGGCAAGACCACATTAACCTGCTTGTGATTCAGTTTTCCTGCTCAGAGCCCAGACAACAGACACCGAATATTGTACAGTTTAACATTAAGGTGACCAGACGTCCAGCTTTTGGCGGGACAGTCCCGATTTTTAACAATTTGTCCCGCATCCCACGGCGTTTTAAAAAAGTCCCAATTACTCTTTGTAATATTTTAAGTAATAGTAAAAAAAGTAAAAAGAAAAAAATACACCACCCCCCCACCGTCAATGGTGTACCGCTTTAAATCTGGTCACCTTAGATAGAAAGAGGGGGATTTATGGAAGGACAAGTCTTAAACATCACCAACTGCTACATTTGAGTAGAACTTCCATGGAACACATAATTCCTACACAAAGCGTGTGCTTACCCTATTTACCAATCGCATTTGACTCACAGCTGGATTGTCTTTGAAAGAAGTTGGGTGTCACATGAAGCCATCTGTGTTTCTGTGGGCTTTTACGACAGCCGTTCTGAAGAGGAAGAGGAAGAGCAGTGCAAATGTCGTGAAATTTAATGTGCAGTTACATTTGGAGGGCGAGTCTGCCTTGGCCTCCAAGGTGCCACACTGACTGCAGCTGGAGTTGTGGTTTCATCATTCTCCCCCCTCCCCCCACCCCCAGAGAACAATTCCAACATTAGTACGTAAGTAAGCAGTTTAAATAGAGAATC
Source organism: Murina feae (assembly GCA_004026665.1). Lineage (NCBI taxonomy): Eukaryota > Metazoa > Chordata > Mammalia > Chiroptera > Vespertilionidae > Murina > Murina feae. Next base: position 13,935 of record PVJC01000277.1, on the reverse strand, counting down.
TAAGGGGCTGATGGTATAAAATATAAAACGTTTAACAACATTCACATGGATTGTCACGCAGTATTCCTGTTGTATGGCAAAGGTCACAGAGAAGAAGCTGCGTACAAATCCTCGAAAAACAAAACCAGAACTCTCCGGGCAATACCATTGTTGGTAAAATTCTGTTATAATTTTTAAATATATATAGGTATATAGTTTCTTTTTTTTCCTGTAAAGTCTTCAGACTTGTAATGTACCACAAATAGCAAAACTTTCAATTAACACCCGAAGTTTAAAGCATTTCAGGAAAGCATTAATTCTATCTGCCAATGGATTGAATGCATTTGGCGAATGACCTAATTAGCGTGGAGCTGGTTCTTTCTCCTGCTCTGCTTCCCACTAATTGAAGACCGCTGGCCTTCTCCCCCCGACAAGGAAGCGAAACAAGGACGGGTGTGTGGAGAAAACAGTGACATAGTTTTTAATTCATTTGAACCTGCTGCCAAGCTTAATTATGCAATTGAGGGGTGAGACAGGTGGGCTTCCTGCCACTTGGGCTGGGCTTTGCGCGGGTTACCAGTCATGGGTGTGTTGTCCAGCGTTTAGCAGTCACCATAAAGCATGATTAGCTGGAGCTGAACTAATCTCCCTACCCTGGCCCTCACCAGATGTAGCTGCAGCGGTTCCTGTTCCCAGACTTGATTATTTGTCATTAAGCAAAGCAAATTGAAACCAAATTGAAGTTGATTTTTTTCCTGAGTGAATGCTTTGTGATCCTTCAGGGGCAGGTCCATATTTCATTTTGTTTTCTTCTAATTGTAATGTGGTAGATGCAGTCATAGAAAACTCAGGAATGGGGTGTTTATTTCTAGAATCGAGGTGTTTCTCAGGGTGGCTGGGGAGACTTTCACCTCGGAACTTGCATTTTAATTAATGAGAGTGTATGTGGAGAACACAAAAGTCAGTGAAATATTTCACTCCTGGTAGCTTCTTTTTAAAATTATGGTGAAATATAGTTTAATGGTAAATAACAAGAATAAGAAACTCTACTTGGTTTGGTGCTAAATCCTTCTTAAAATGTTCATTCTTCCAATTCCCAAAGTTATTCGCCAGTTTTATATATTTTTCTTCTTTTCCTATTTATTTATTTATTTTAATTGAATTTATTGGGGTGATGTCTAATCTAATAAAAGAATAATATGCAAATTGACCCTCACTCTGTTACACCCACAAGCCACACCCATAAGCCACACCCACCAACCAATCAGGAGTATGAAAATTAACTCAAATAAAATGGCAACGGCCACGGAGCTGGAGTTGCCCTGGGCAATGGAGGAAACCAGGGCTCTGTGGGCCCTGAGCTCTACTCAAGGCTACAAAGTTTCAATTATAGAAGATAAACCCCAGATACCTACCAGGCTGGGACTGGCAACCCAGGCTTTGAGCCTGGGACCAAGGCAACAAAGTTTTAATTATAGAAGTTAAATAAATCCCAGGTACCAGCTTCCAGCCAGGCATCCTAGTAGGGACCCAAACCCTGAAAGGTCTGTGGGCAGCCTGAAACAGCGCTCTGCCCCTCACCCAGGCTGGCCAGGCACGCCAGCAGGAGGAGATGCCCCGAGGGGTCCCAGACTTCGAGAGGGCACAGTCCAGGCTGAGGGACCCCCCCCCCTCTAGTGCACAAATTTTTGTGCACTGGGCCTCTAATTGGTTCATAAGATTATATAGGTTTCAGGTATACAATTCTATAAAGCACCACTGTATATTGCATTATGTGTTCACCGTGGCCAGTTGTGTCTCCACCCATCACCATTTATGCCCCCTTTATTCTCTTCTACCCGCCCTTCCCCCTACCCTCCTTTACCTTTGGTAATCACCATACTTTTGTCTGTTTCTATGAGGTTTTTAAAAATTATTATTATTTGCTTAATCCCTTAACCTTTTTCACCCAGACTCCTAATTGTTCTTCTGTGACCTTATTCTTTAACATTTTTTCACTAGGTCTTATTTCCCCTGTTGTGAGCCTTCCCTAGAGGAGACATTATATAGGAAGGGGACATTCTCTTTCCTTGCTGGCATGCTAGCTCTCAGAAATACTCTCTTCCCCAAGTCCTCCCATCCCCTCCTCATTCAGAGAGAGCTAAGGGTGTCTCAGGCCTCACAGAGACGTCTTCTGTTTGGATTGGAGTTCCACCCTGCACCTCAGCATTGTGATGTCCTATCCTGTGTAACATTTGGTGGGTGGCAGAGGAGGGGGGAACCCAGAGAAGAGAAGCTGCGCTGGACTAGAGTGCAACAGTCCTGAAATCTGGGGCTGCTTTTCTGAGTTCAGGGCTGAAGCAGAACGGTGACTGCTTGGCATTTATAGTGTTCTTTCAAGTCAAGATGTCTTAACAAATTTTATCAGTTCATTTCCAAGGTAGTCCCGTGAAGTGCCTAAGCATCTTCTAAGCATGCCTTCAAGTAACTTCAACAAATATGTGTCAAGCACAGGCTGTTGTGATAGGTACAGTCCCAGTAACTGGGAAATACAAAGAAGTAGCACTTGGTAACCAAGAGTCTCTTTTTTTTTTCTTCCAGTTACAATGAGGAAAGGATGGGTCCTCTTCTATAAATTACCCCCTGGTCCTCCTGTAGTTTTAACCTCTTTTTTTCTGCCCGATCTTTGTTGTTATTATTGTTAATCCTCACCCAAGGATATTTTTCCCGTTGATTTTTAGAGAGAGTGGAAGGGAAGGGGAGGGTGGGAGGGAGGGGGAAAGAGAGAGAGAGAGAGAGAGAGAGAGAGAGAGAGAGAGAGAGATCAATTGATTGTCTCCCAAACATGCCCTGATCAGGGCCGGGATCCAGCCTGCAACTGAGGTACATGCCCTTGACTGGAAATGAACCCAGAACCCTTCAGTCCTCAGGCCAATGCTCTATCCCCTGAGCCAAACTAACTAAGGATCTGCTTGATCTTTTTAATTTGAAATCACCAAGAACAATCTCTTAACAGGTGCAACAATAGAAAAATATTTGTTGAATAATTTGAATAAATACTCAGTAGTTCTCCACCCGGACTTCATATTGAATTCAGCAGAGAAGAGATACACACATACCTGTTCACATACACACACAGAAACACACAGGTCTCTCTCTCTCTCTCTCTCTCTCTCTCTCTCTCTCTCTCTCTCTCTCTCTCTCTCTCTGAGTGTGTGTGTGTGTAAACATTTGGGCCACGTTCCCAAAAATATTGATTTAACTTTCTTGGGGGTGAGTCCTGGCATCGGTATTTTTAAAGCTCCCCATGTGATTGCAGTTTGCATCTAAGGCTGAAAACCATAGTATCTTCTGTCTTTAACTAGACAGCTCATTAGACTTCATACTCCCCACTGGCTAAAGCTGTTGATTAATTCTCCATCCTGGCCAAGATCATGGCAGTGAGGCAGGTAAGCATTCCTTCTGCCTCCTCATCTCTCTCTCACTCTTCTACTCAGATAGGCTTCAATCCCCACCCCTTGCCTAAAGCAAATCACAATAAGGACATCCAGGCTCCTGAACACGCTGAGCCTTTCCAAGCTCTCATCTTCCTCATACTCTGTAGCATTTGGCACAGCTCATCTCTCTCTCCTTGGACACTTTCTTAACGCGACTTTCAGACATCCTGTTACCTCTTCATTTCCTTTTCCTCTCAGATTCTCCTTCCACCTCCTTTGCATGCTCATTTTCTCACTTGACACCTACATGTTGAAATTGTTCACACTCTAAACCTGGACCCTTTGTTTCTGCTTACATTAGGTATTTTTATCTATTTCTATCTCTGTACCCATATTTTTAGTGTTGACCTCCTAATTTGCATAACTCTTACCCCTACCCCCTCATTTGTGGAACAGCCAAAAAACTCCAACTGCTTCTTGACATTTTTACTTAAATATTTCACAGGCGTTTGTGACTCAACATGTCTCAAGTTGATACTTTACTTTTTCCTCTCCCTTGCTGGATCCTCCTCTAGTCTCCCCATTTCAGTAAATCATATCACTAGCCTCCCAGTGGCGTATGCCAAGAAAGAGCAGTAATAATCCGTGACCTCTGTAGCTCCCTTACTCCCAACCAAGTCAATCCATTACCAACTCCTAATAATTGAAGGTGTAATTCAAGGCATCCATCTCATTTCATTCACTTCATTGCTAGCTGCCACTTGCCTCTGTGTCACCTTGCTGATTCCATTCTTGCTGCCCACTTTCTCCGCAGCCATCCAGTCTTTAGCAGAAGACAGTTAAAATGACAATTTAAGAAAGGCTGCTTCCTTATGACTTTCAATAATAAACGATCAGTAGTTAGATACTGTATTATATGCTCTCATTTTCTTTCAAGGGAGACATGCCATTTTGTCACTATAGATTCATTTATATGGTTATTTTATTTATGTCTATCCCCCAACTCAACTATATGCTAGAGAAGGATTGGAACTGGAGCTATTTTTTTAAAATATACTTTTATTGATTTCAGAGAAGAAAGAGAGAAGGAGAGAGAGATAGAAACATCAATGATGAGAGAGAATCATTGATGGGCTGCCTCCTGCTCGCCCCCCACTGGGGATGAAGCCAAAACCTAGGCATGTGCCCTGATCAGGAATGGAACTGTGACCTCCTAGTTCTTAGTTCTGCACTCAACCACTGAGCCATGCTGGAAGGGCAGAGTTGAAACTATTTTATTCATTATTATATGCCCTATGCCTGGCAAAGTACCTGACATAGCGTTTCATTATAGAGTGAACGAATGAGATGGGAATGCATGAGAAAGTGGCCAGAGCATGAGGTGGAAGGGGGTGCCCGACTTAGCCAGTTCTACTGAGAACTCAACCATTCCATTAACTAAATTTATTCCATGCCCTAACTGCAAAATCCAAGATGTGTTCAAGAATTGCATTCTCTCCATGGTGGACCTCAGGGGCCACTACTAGAAATAGTTTGCAAAGTGAGGGTATGGAGGCGTTCATTGTAGGGTATGGTTGGGGGGTCATACGCAGACTTGGCTTCAAATTCTGGAGCTGCCAGTTAGGCAGCCTGTGATTTGTGTCACCTCTCCCTAGCCTCAGTTTATTCATGTTTACACTTGAAGGGACATGAAGACAATAGCCCATGAAGCCATTAGAGTTTCAGCAGGTGCCAACATGGCAACCACTGAACATGTATTCTGGTACATAGGAGAACACATCTGCACTTTAGTTTTATGTTCTGCTCCTTCTAACTTGAATGCTTGATGTATTTTGTTCTTTTTGTCTTTTTATTCTGGCTTTTTTCACCTATTTTACTCAACTTAGTGGGTGGCCCTACTCACGTTATTCACATAGTTTGAGTTTCATGGGAAGAGAAGAATTACTAGCACTTATAGAGTAGGCTTTCTTTTGGATTAGAAATGCAAACTTCATAGCTACTCTGCCCAGCTTTTCAGAAGCATTTGATGGTATACTGCTGGGTAACAAGTTCATTTTAGGATAACATGCTGGGAGGAAAAAAGAAGGAGGGATTTGAGGAGAGAAAATTAAAAAGTTAATTAAAAGAAACAACTCGGTAATTGGATTCTCTTGCACATTTCTTTGCTTGTTTGAAGGGGGGTGTCAGAGTGCATGGTTAGTAAGGTTGCCTTTGTAGCTCACCTCCAAACTCCTAAATGAGACAAGTAAAAGAGTACAGAGCCAATCCCTGCCTAATAAATGAGAAGAGGCGTAGGTTACATATGGTGAGTTTTTAGATGTGCCAAACAAAGCTGCCCTCCTACTCATTCTTGAATATTTTTGTTTTTAAATATCCTTGGCAGCTTACATTACTGTTAGGCTAAGTCCTGGACTCATATCTGCAAAAAAATCTCTTTTGCATTTAGTCTGTTTTTATTGGCTATTTATTTGGCCTCACTCTGTATCCACTCCCCTCACCCTACCCCACACACACAGGCACACAATCAGTAAACAATATAGGCGACTCTTGTTTCCTTTACAGATTGTACTCCAGTAACAAGTGCATGGGTGTGTTTACTTAATTTAAAATCAGCTCCTTATTTTTATAAGAGTCCTGAATATCTATGTCATTTTTTTTATCATAGATCACTTTAGAGTTAAAATACTTTGCATATGCTGTGATTGAGAGAGAGAAGGTCCTGTAATGAATTAGCATGTGCTTTGGAATCAGCTGGAGCCACATTCCAACTCTAACTCTCATTAACAACCTTTATTAACTCACGCAGTCAACATGTATTGATTGAATGCCTACTGTGTGCCAGGTACTGTTGAAGTTGCTGGTGATATTTTTAGACAAGTTCTGTCAAAACTTCTATTAACACCAACTTTTTTGAGGTTTTGAAAATAAGCTTCAGAGAGAAACTCTAAAACAAATATTTTTCAACATTTTGTGTCTCTCATTCTTGCAACAAATCCTGTCAGAAAAATAGAACCGGGTTCAATAATGTACTATCACCTTCTTCACCAAGTTAGTCTAAATCAGGTTGCTGACTGTAAACCCACTCTCCAAAGCAATCACCAAAACATAAGACTTACTATTTTATGTTTATATTTTATTTTAAAAAAATTTTAAGTAGACTTTTATTGATTTCAGAGAGGAAGGCAGAAGGAGAGAGAGATAAAAACATCAATGATGAAAAAGAATCCTTGATCGGTTGCCTCCTGCACACCCCACCCCCACACTGAGGATCAAGCCCACAACTCCGGTGTGTGCCTGACTGGAATGGAATCCAACGATGACCTCCTGGTTCTTAGGTGGATGCTCAACCACTGAGCCACTGAGCCATGCAGGCAGGGCTAAGAATTTATTTAAATCAGAAGTTTTTTCCTCTACAACAGCTCCAGTATTCCATCCCTTCATGGACAATAGGTACCCCCAGAATGATGTACACAGAGGTCTGGGCTCTGTAGACCAGTGGTTCTCAGCCTTGACTGCACATTAGAATCACCTGGGAATCTTTTTAAAATCCTAATTTCTGGGCCTCATCGTCCGGAAATTCTGTGTCTTTGTTATGGGATGGGGCCACAGCATTAGTAACAAAGAAACAGAATTTCAGGAGGAGGAGGCCAGAAATCAGGATTTTAAAACGAGTCCCAGATGGCCCTAACCAGTTCGCTCAGTGGATAGAGAATGGGCCTGCGGACTGAAGGGTCCCAGGTTCAATTCCAGTCAAGGGCATGTACCTTGGTTGCAGGCACATACCCCGTAGGAGGTGTGCAGGAGGCAGCTGATCCATGTTTCTCTCTCATCCATGTTTCTAGCTCTCTATCCCTCTCCCTTCCTCTCTGTAAAAAAAAATTAATAAAATATATTTAAAAACCAAAGGTTCCCAGGTGATTCTAATATGCAGCCAAGATTGAGAACCACTGCTGTAGAGCCTGCTAGGTTGCAAACTAACCGCTGAGCGAGGCCAGGAGCACCTGGCTGACATTTGCTTGCCCACAGACATGTGAGTGGAGGTGAAGTTGTTCTCGATTCCCCCAATGAGAGCGTGAGCGCCCGGGAGCACGTGGGTCCAGGGGAAGGCGGGCTGGGAAGCAGTGGGGCCGCACAGAAAAACGCTCCTGGGTTCAGGAGGCGGACACAGACTTGGGACGCCGCTGCCGGGCACCCACAGCGTTGTTTTTAATAATAGTGTGATTTTTTTCCTAGACACGGTAAGGACCAGAGATGGAGAGCCTTTATGCACGTGGGAGCTCAAACTCTCATTGCCTCGGCGTGGAGGAGAGCCAGCTACCTGCGAGTGCTAACGAGGGGTTTTGTGTTTCCACAGGTTACGGTTTTGTGGATTTTGACAGTCCCGCAGCCGCCCAGAAAGCGGTAGCGTCTCTCAAGGCAAATGGGGTGCAGGCACAGATGGCCAAGGTAAGACGGGGCAGGGGCGTTTCAGGTTGTTTGCTTTGTGATCATATATATGTTTCTCCATCGCTGGCAGCTGAATCCGAATTGCAGTTTGCAACAATTTGGATGATATTGACTTGGTGGGGAAAAGAAGAAACCCTACACTACTTTGGCTTAGAAGACTCTGGATGGCTTGTTTGTTTTTTGTCCAGTATGTTTATTTGTGTGCTCTTTTGTTATGGTAACCTCACTGGTGACCTAAGGGCCCTTGTGGGGTGCTCTGGTTTGCCTGAAAAAGGTAGTGGGTGTGGGTGGCTGTGTGGGTGGGGTGTGTGTGTGTGTGTGTGTGTCCAGGACTTTCAGCAGGAAATAGTGTTGGAGTAGTCCAGTATGCAGCTAGTCGTCTTTGATAAACAGTGTGGAAAAAGTTGCTGTCTCGTGTTGGGGAGAGCTGATTGCTGAATGCTGATGATGTTTCATCTGTGCAAGGAACTGAGGGTAACCAAAGGGTTTGTTGTCTGTTGGGCTGGAATTTCACGTTGGCCTTTTTAGAGTTTACCTAAATGATAATTTCCTAAGTTTGAATAATTTTCAACACTCGTTTATTGCTATGTAGAACAAATAGTCTGGAACTTTCAATTTGAAATGATAATGCATTTTTATATTCAAGGAAATAAATAAAATAAATAAAACAAATTTGTTTTGCATCCTGATCGCAGTGATGGTAATAAGAATCTGCAGGTGTGATAAAATGACACAAAACTATACACACGTATTGTACTAATATCAATTTCTTGGTTTTGATATTGTACTGTTATTACGTAATATGTAATATTGAGGCAACAGGGTAAGAGGTACATGAGACTTTCTATGTGTTTTTTCCAAAGTCTGTAAATCTATATTTCCATCTAATTTTTTTTAAATTTATGACATAAAGATGTTTGGTATATATTTACTTCACAATAATAGTCATTTTGTATTTGTTTTATATGCAACTTAAGTTTTAAAATTTTTTTTCTGATTATCATTACTGATTGAGTTTATCTCTAATTCTCAAAAGTTAGGTAGGAGAGCAAGCAGATCTTGAAATGCATTTATGTCGTATTCATGTATACACATACTCTTAATTGCCGTAACAGATGAGTGACATAAAGACAGAGTCATCAAATTTTCAGTCATTGTGATTTTGTTAAGATGGCTAATATCCACTGAGAACACTTTGCATTTTTAAATTCAGATAACTAGAGTTGGGATATTTGGTTTTCTTCATCTTCGGTTGTCTTCTAGCAAATTGATACCATCAATATCTGTTAACCTTTTGTTGTGGGCCACTTCACATATAGATTACTTTGATAGACTCATTGCTCTTTGATTCATTGTTTTCAAGGCAATATAAATTAGAGTTTGAATTCTTTCAGCCATGTAATGTATTCCTCATCTGGATTATACGTGGAAGCTTTGAATTTGGTCACAAGCTAAGATTGATGAAGTTAATATTTGCAATTAATAAGAAAATTATGCACATGTCTTGGTTAAAACTTACTTGGAAAAGAATTAAGTTACTTGGCAACTTAAGCAGTGACATACACCTAGTGATAAAATTGTAGGTGTTAGGTATATGCAAAATTGGGACTTGAAACACTTATTTACAAGAAATTTATAAGTGCTTATGAAAATTATGTATTTGATCAATTTTATTGATAAACGACCAAATTTTGGAAATTACTAGTTTGTGACAATGTAGAAATAATGAATACAGTGTGCATAATCTCCAGTATTTCAAATAATCTGAGAATAAGTATGTGGTGCTTACTGGATCAACAGAACAAGGAAGTTGCCATTAATTTTATAACTACCAACGAGCCACTATGAATATTTCTGATCTTTTTCTCAGCATTCTGCACAAGAACTCTATCCTCTCTCTCTCTCACACACACACACACACATACATACATACATACATACATACATACACCCATCTGCATCACTGACATCTCAGCTAAGTAGGAAGTTATCAAAGGGAAAATATTTTAAGGAGTCTCTAAGACAATTATTTAGGAGAGCTAGCATTTTGGTTCTTAGCTCATGCCCAGTGTACACAGTAAGGAGGTACCACCTGAAATGTTTAAAGACACGTACTTTCTTTTATTTCATCTTATTTTACTTCTAGAGTGGCTAAAAGATTTCTACTTTACCAGTGATCCTGTCTGTGGAACAAATTCTTATTCCCCTTTTTCTCACAAACTTTGGATCTAAAGCCCAGAGCTTAAGATCCACATCTGCCTACTGGAACACTTTCAGCAATAAATGACTTTGTAATTTAACTACCCAGAAGCAAATAAATAGCCTCCCTTTGACAATGAAATGGAACAATCTTGACCACCTGTATTAGCAGATTTCTCACTGAGCTATTGGATTTCATGGAGTTTTTTTTTTTCTTCTTTGTCCTGGTGAAAGCTATTATTTATTATCATATAAACCTGCAGTCTGCAGGGTGTGTGAAACTGCACTATATGTTTTTTGCCATTTAAGTGTCCAGTGAATTGCCTCCTGCATCCTTGTTCTTATCAATATCCTACTATGCAGGCTGTGATGGTACACTTCTTGGATTTTAAAGCAAAAATGCTGCAAATATTCTAGGTTCCCAATAGCAGCCTAGAGTGAACATGAAACCTTCCAAGTGAATCGCTTTATTTAGCTTGCTTATTCCAATGTGTGCATATGAAAAATTCAACCAATTTGTCAACAAATAGGAATTAAATAATAAATCATCCAGTAAGTGGTAATTGATTAATAATGTATAACCATTAACATGGACTAACATTTTCTGTGTACTTGCTGTTCTGCCAAAAAGGGTTTTGAGGCGTCAAAGGATATGTTTCTTTTAGGAGAGCAGATTTAGAATATGTTAGTAATACATAGTGGTTAAGAGCATAGGTTTGGAGGGAGGGAAACTTGGCCTTGAATACTGGCTCAGACACCACCTGGCTCTATGACCGTGGCCAAGTTATTTAAATATCTCTGAAAGTCTCTAATAATAATACCTACATTATGGGATTGCTGTGAGAATTTTTAAAAACACACAAAGAATTTAGCATAGTGCTTAGATTATACCAAAATTCAATAAATGTTAGTTATTGAGTAAATGTTGTTATGCATTAAATTCACATTTGTTGCTGAACATTCTACCATATATGCTAGTGTTATGTTATTACAAAACAGTTTTTGAGGACTATAGTAAGTAGTATCAATTAGCAAACATTTTTCTTGCTTGCTAAGTGCCAGACACTTTACTAGGTGTCAGAGAATCAAGACTGAATTAACTTCTTCCTTTTTTTGAATTTTTAAAATTTAACCTCTCTCCTTGGATTGCTACAGCTCTGGGTTGAGAATATTGGCTGTAACTCTTCTTGCCAAGTATACAGAAAACGCTCATCTATGTTAATGGTTATACATTATTAATCAATTATCACTTACTGGATGATTTATTTTTTAATTCCTATTTGTTGACAAATTGGTATTTAGAAGAAGTCATTGGCTAAACAATATGTCTCTGTACACTTAAAAAGAAGAGAGCTAAGAAATCCAGCTAACAATAGCCTAACCTTTTAAATGTTTATCTTACCTGTGAATAAGACAGCCATAGATCAGCAGTTCAAGGCAAATGCTTTGTGGTGCTATCACAATTAAGGCTGCTTTGCCATTCTTTAATAGTGGCTTTCATCCATACATATCATATGTTGCTTTCTAAAGCTCCAACTGTTGTATCTTCAGTTTTGCCAGTACTTAAAACTTATATAATTTTATTAACCGATGGCATCCCAATCCATTGAATAAAAATATAAAAAAAGGACAAAAGGCTCAAGAACCATTCTCGCTGATTCTGCCATTTTAAAAGCTTTCCCAGAATTCTAACTCGGGAACTTGTGTTTACCTACCAATGTCCAAAGCTGAGTCATGGTTTTCTGTTAGCTGCAAGAGAGTCTGTAATGATGAATAATTTAGTTTCTTTGCTTCTAGTACAGAAAAGTAAGAGTAGTCTATCTTTTGGGCTATTAAACATCAATAACACAATTCTTCCCATTTATACATCCTGGGTGGCATGCACTCATTCCTTCCCTTGGGGAGCCTACTTTAAAGCCTCCCCCTCTAATCACATCTAGTGATACCATCACTTCCAACAGGCCCAGACATGGGTGCTTTCACGGTTTAACAGCCAATGCATTTATAAGACAGGTTATCTGAACTCCCATAATTTTGAATCGGAGAGAAACAACAGGATACATGAAACTAAAGCAAGACTGCCATTTAGAAACAGAGAGAATGGGAAACAAATGGAAATCACTGATTGCTTATTTGATATACATATAAAATACTGTTGGTAGGAATAGAATTCCCTTGCCCATTATCCCACATTGCCTCATTGAGGCCTCACTGGAGGATTGTATAGCTTTAGAAGTTGAGTTTTTCTTGGATGTAAGTTTCTAGGCCCTAGAAGTATTCTATATATTGAACAGTTACCAATTATTACCTGTGAATCCTTGAGCTATCTCTAACTTAGCTGGCCTCCTTATTATTTGCTTTCTGTCAGTTCCAAAGAGAAATAAAAAGAAAAACAAAACAAAACATGTCTCTTTATAGAGGAAAGGCCCACAGAGGAGTTGCCCTCTTTTCAGGGCCTTTATAGAAAGTTTTGTCAGGTCTACTACTAGGACTGTCGTTCTAATTACCAAAGGTGATTCACCACACCATAGGATATGTAGAATAGATCAAACTTAAGTGATTATAAAAGAGAGACCACATGTTCAAGAGAATGTCAAGTATATCAGGGATAATATAAAAACACATGTCAACTAGGCAGAGAACCAGATTGGGACCAGGGAAAGGAATTCTCTCCTATAAATCAATGACTATAATAGTAGTTCTCTTTGTGTAAAAAAAAATGAGTGAATTTTTTTCACTTGATATTGTAAGAAATCAAAAGTGAAAAATCAATGAATATATGACAATGAATTCTGTCAATTATAAAATATATCACCTCAGTGGTTAATGCATAACCCTAACAGTTATATTCTAGTGGTAGAAATTTCATTCAATGAAAGAAGGACCTAATACACAGGTTATTCTAGAAAAAAAAATTTTTAAAGTTCAACCACTAGCCCCCTGATGTGGCTTGTTGTCTACCAAAGCTACTTTTCGCAATGCAATGCCATGTGCCAGGCTTTGTCAGCCAGACTCATATGGTCTAATGCAATATTTGCAGTCTCTGCTTTTATGATTCCTGGGTATATATGAGTAAATAAGCTATCTTGTGTTCATGGGTCACTACAATGGGGTGGGGCCTACTAATAAACCAGCCAAATAGGGAAGCTTCTCAGAGGTTCTCATGTAGGAAAGAGAGAGGCATTGTTCAAGGGCAACTTCAGTGAATGATAGGAAAGATATTGCTTTCTGAGTTCAGGTGGGAGACTCAATAAATACATGATGTAAAGATGGAATATGCTGTCTTCAGATTCTAATATACCAAGAGTAATGTTCAGAGAAGCCTATATACTATTATTTATCTACACCCAAAATTACCAGTATTTCCCAGGCAAATGAGAGCTATAGCCTTAGGTCAGAATTTATTTTTTATTTTTTATTCTTCTAATTTCTTAACTCATGTTGAAAGCCTGCTGTGTACCAAGATTATTCTATCAGGACAGACATCTGCCTCTGCCTCTGCCTCTCCTCTAAGCATGTCCTCAGGTGAACATTTAAAAATAGATTATTCTACATTCTAGAGATGTAGCATTGAATCAAACAAAGTTTTATGATCACATTGTACTAGTGGAAGGCAGATAATAAACAAATTGATACATTAGGTGGTAAGGAGTGGTTCAAAGACAAAGTAGGGTGGAGATACTAAATATATAGAAGACTAGGGGCCCGGTGCACAAAAATTTGTGCACTTGGGGTGGAGGGAATCCCTCAGCCCGGCCTGTGCCCTCTGACAGTCTGGGACCCCTCAGTGGATGTCCTATGATGGCCCCAGTCTGCCAGGCGCCTTTTGTGTGTGTGTGTGTCACCACTGGGGACCTGCCCCCAGCCCCATCAGAGGCTCGGAGCAGTCCTCCTG